>JAUMGZ010215558.1:0-22112 GCA_032359645.1 Pododesmus macrochisma
ATGACTGGTCACTCACCCAGGTAGACTATGTCCTTACTTTCTATGACTGGTCACTCACCCAGGTAGACTTATGTCTGTACATTATATATGACTGGTCACTCACCCAGGTAGACTATGTCCGTACAATATATGACTGGTCACTCACCCAGGTAGATTACAAATAAATGTCCGTACCATATACGACTGGACACTCACCCAGGTAGACTATGTTCGTACTATAAATGACTGGTCACTCGCTCAGGTAGACTATGTCCGTACCATATATGACTGGTCACTATACAAATGACCAAACTCAGATGGGTTTAGATTCATACAGTATGTATTCTAAGATACAGTCAAACCTGCCTTAAAGGCCACCTCTTTTTAACAACTACCTGTCTTTATAGGACAGAATTTTTAGATCCCTTCCCTTCATATTTCTATTTATTTTAATCTGTATTTAAAGGTCATCTGTCTATAAAGGCCACTTTTCTTGGTTCCCTTGAGTGGTCTTTATAGACAGGTTAGACCATATCTGTATATTTATTACATAATTACAGATATCTGTATCTAAAGTAGAAATATTTTTGAGAATATAGACTTTTGCATTTGAAGTAAGTATACAGATATCTGTATTTCAATTTCATTGTGTATCTAATTGCAGTTTGCAAATAGAGATATTTGTATCTAAAATGAAGATATCTTTATTTTAAATGCAGGTATATCTTATTATTCAATATATGTATGCAATAAATACAGATATCTTTATTTTAAATGCAGGTATATCTTATTATTCAATATATGTATGCAATAAATACGGATATCTTTATTTTAAATGCAGGTATATCTTATTATTTAATATATGTATGCAATAAATACACATATCTACATTTTAAATGCAGATAACTCTATTTCAGATGCATCATATTTATCCAAAAAAATAGTGTTGATGTATGGATATGCATGCACTGAGATCATCACCACACCAACAATTTATTTTGACAAATTTTATAACAGCGTTTTTTTTAATTTTTAGACATATTTATACGTCTGTCTGCAATGTCATCAACATTTTCTACTTCTTCTCAAAAGCCACCAAGATAATTGTGTATATTACTCCTACATGTAAATGGTCCCTTTTCGTAAACTCTATCCAATATAGCTTTTGATTGGATGATGTACATGAACAGTAACCTTTCTAACTTCTTGCCAAGAACCTTTGGTCCGATTTTCAGAAACTTGAGTCAGATGTTCCTTGCACAAATTTTACAAGGTCCCCTTCCAGGTTTGTGTCCAACGTTACCGAACACCAACATATACATGTACCAGCAAGAACTTTTGATTTTCACAAAACTCTATGTATCATGGCTCCCTTTTAGAATTAATCATTGTGTCCGTGAGACATTGCTGCAATCTATCCATTATGGTCACCATATTATAGTTTCAATTAGGCTGAGACGTTTTTAATTGACTTCTTGTCAAGAACTGTTGGTCAAATTTTCTTGATGTAGGTTTTCCCTGCATGGTCCCCTTTCAAAAATGTGTCAGATCTTACTAGACTCCATCAAATATTGTGTGCGCACTGTCACAGCAGACCTTCTCGATATGACCTAGACATGAGTTAAAGAGACGTTAAACCCCAATGAAACAAACAAACCATTAAATATGGCCACCAATATGCAGGGCTTCTCATTTCAACTTTTTGTCAAGAACTGTTATTCAGATTTTCACAAAACTTGATGTTTATGTTGCTTATGCATGGTGTCTTTCAGATTGCTGAAATTCATCCAACATGTGCACCATAGCTTCTGAATGGCTGATAATACCTTTCCCTTTTCTTTTCAAACAAGGATATAGGATCAACAGAACAAGAGATTTTGACAATCAAATAATAGCCTAGACAAAAAGTCACCAAGAACCATATGCATATTTCATTAATGAACTCTGATTGACTGAGACCATTTTCAAAGTCTACTCTGTGAGGATTAATTTAAATTGGCTTAAGTTGTCTCCTTCATGAAATTCTCGACAGAAGTTCATGCAATAAGCATATAGATTTTAAAATCTTTTACTTAAGGAGTACGTACAAATGCAAAATATTTCTTGTCTGACCTAGTGTTTGCAGCGTTCCCATGTCTGGCTTTGTTGATTTTGAAAATGATTTTTATTAAATTTAGCTGTTAAAACTTAAAAGTTTGCAGGTAGATTTTATGGCTCATATATCGATATGGGCCTTACGTTTGATACAAGTAGGTCAAAGGTCATATCAATTTCCTGAAACATTGAAAAACATTGTTCTTCATTAATTTTCCATACTTGATCTTTATCATACAATGTTATACTTCACAGCGGAAGACAAACATCTCCCTGTATTTTCAATCCATCTCACAGGATACAAATTTCTTCCAGTTTTCAAAACTATCTTACAGTTTATGCAATTCATCTTCCGGTATTCTCTAGTAAATGTATTTCTACGTTAAATACATAAACACTACCACAGGAAATACATCACGCAATCCTAAAACCAAATCATTGTTTTACAAATGCACAGTACAATATAAATTACAGAACTTAATAGTAAGTGCTATAATTACTGATTGATTGCACATCCCTAATGTCAAAAATGTGTTGATTAAATTGTCATTGTGCCACCTCATTAAAGCTAAGGAATCAGTAACGGTAGAATTAAATTTAAAGTTGTTCAAAAAAACCAAGCAACAATTATTTAGATAAGATTACATACATGATTTTAGCATGGATTAGCTAGTATATTTAAGCAATGAATGTTTTAACAAATGTAATTATATATGGTCATGTGTAAGAGCTTTATGACAGTTTGTCAACGATAGTATACAGTTATTGAATGAGTTTGAGGGAAATAGCAAATTTTTGGGAACCCGAGACAACAACTATTTCCCGAGACGAAGCCCTCAGGTAGATAGTTGTCGGTGAGGGGTTCCATAAATTTGTTATTTCAAGAAATTACTTTCAATAACTGTTTTATTATACTGATGCAAGCACTGGGCAAGCCCTAGACTTTGCGATAACAGTGGTTCAGACGGTTCCATAAATACCTTCGATTCAACAGAAAGTAATTTTAGTTACAATAAACTATAACAATAGCAATAATCTATAACAATAGAAATAAACTAAAACAATAACAATAAATTATAACGGTATCAAGATATGAGTTGCATTGCTTTGTTGTTCTGTTGAGTGTTGTCTCCACGAAAAGTCAAGGTAATAACGTTATTATGAAGTTACATACCATTTAAGGCAAAAAGGGTGGTGCTTAATTTTCCTTATAAGGAAAGAAGGGGGAAGGGAAATAGTCACCTCAACTATGATCCGGATCATAGTTCATTTGCTATATCATAGCTACTTTAACTGTACACACTTTATATAGAGAAAAATAAGCAAAGTATAATAACAATATGTAATATAGGATCATAATTACATTTGCTTAAACATGCATACATAACTTACCGGTATATTTACATTTATGGATAAGATAATTGCTTAAAAATTTCAGTTAATTCAAATTTTCTGCTACTGCCAACAGTTTTATTGGTTTCTTGGAAGAGTCATAAGTACAATATTAATCAATATATAATGTGTGGAAGGATTAAAAGAAAAGAATAAAATAAACACATGTTATACATTTAACAATCCTTTATGCTTAAATGAATAAAACTTAATAAAAATTGTCATAAGGGTGAAATTTGTATGAATTTAAAGAGCTTCAAATAATTTGTTATGTTAAAAACTTTTGACGTACTCATCTTGGTTTGTTTATTGAAAACACTTGTATTTATATGCCTGTTGTGATCAGCTGATCAAATGGTATTATAGTGTCATGATACTGTTTTCCTTCTCTATGCAATGTACGTGTAAGGAGGAAAAGTGGAACAAATTAAATTATAGTGGTATGATCGACTCTCAAAGATGTCAATGATATGATATATTGAAATGCAAATCACCACGACTTGCAAATATGGTTTGACGAGTTAAGGTAATAAACTGGCAACTTTCATCATTTCTCAATAGAATTTTAGTTATAGTTCTATTGCTTTTAGTAAAAGAATACTTTGTCTGCCACAAAAAAATTTATAGCTTTTCATTATTTTAAGGATTTTAATTGGTATTATTATTATGTATAAAAAAGTGAATTTTGGAAAAATAATTGAAGGCCAAAATTTGTTTACAAAATGAAGTCTTTAAAAATGTGCCAACGTAGTATTTAACATTACTTCTTTGTTCTATAGTGCTTAAAACTAGTATAATTATCAAATAAAAAAAGGAGTAAAAAATTGTCCTTTTACAATAAAACCATAAACACAGTATTTGCATGTAGTTGAAACTCATGATCAGTTTATCTTTCTTTATATATTTTATAGTAATGAAATTGGTAGCTGGTTGTCTGAGTTACAGAAAAATGGACACAATTGTGTGATTCAATGATGATGAACAAAGTGAATGATTGCTGTATTGCTTTGAAATACTTGATTACTGCAAAGAATTTCTGCTTTTAGTTTTGCAAGAAACTTTATCAACATTTATCAATGGTTAATAAGTGATACTAAGTAAAACTTATTTATGAACCAAACATTATTCTATGCACTAGCTGTTTAGTTTTCCCAAAACTACTAAGTATCCAAATGCTGAAAACAGGCACTCTGAATCTGAAAAGTTTAGAGTTCATGCATGCAGGGTCAATATTAGGCTTGCAATGATCATTACAATGCACAAGAGAATCTGAGAACAATGATTACGCATTAGGAATTGTTCTATACTATCAACTTTGATTTGTATACAGTTAATGAAGAGCTTGATTAAAAGAAAGCCAAAATATCAAGGTTTAAAAATATAAATTCTTTTATGACAATTATTTTGTCTTTGAAATAGACATTTGTAGTCAAGTCTTGGTTTGTTATATGTTTATGAACCATTAACAATATATGAAGTATTTTGACTAAACGGTTACTGTCTAACCTTAAACTTAAAAAGAAAGTATTAAAAACATAATTATACATATACTTGAACTTAAAAGCTTGTTCCACAGATATTAAAATATTGAAAGGTTCTATTTTTACAATGAATAATAATGAACTGAAAGAATACTGAAAAATGTGATTACAAATGAATTAAGATCAATAATTTTAATTAAGAATTTGAAGAAAATTTAAGACAAATCTTTTTGTGAACATTTCAGTTGAACTTGTGTCAATTAATTTGAGGTCAATCAATTAACTAGCTCAAAGTTATGTACCTGTACAATAATAACATTTAACCATTCATTATTAGCTCAGATATATTCTGATTGATTTTGATTTTCAGAGTTTAATCATTTAAGCTCCAATTTCTGTCCGTTGGGATCAAAGTAAGGTCGGTAAAGTCCATCAACCATTGACAACCAACGTACACTTAACATCTTTGGGTGTTTCATTTCATTATATATTTACTTTGATATAGATTTATCTAATTAATGTACCACACGCACATATATATATACCTATCTACGTTCAACTGCTGCTAAATATTACAGGCCCATTGTATGGGAAGCTGTTAAGTGTTCGTGTCTTCAGTTGATCATTAATTTCACTAGCAAATAAATGGACTTGTACTATTGGTAGCTATGACAACACAATGCCAAGAATTTTTGCACACTCACCAATCATCATTATTGATTTGATGCTTAGAAAGTAACGCTCTGAATAAATAAATAAATGTAGTTCAAAATGCAGGAACCTAATGTTCTAATTGCCGTGATGTAGGTACCAACTACATGTAGTATATTTTTACATTAACATTTTAGTACTAAGTCAAAGCTCCAACATGGTCTGTTCCATACAAATCTCATCTGTGATTCATCCGTCCTGTCCAACCGTCCCTAAATACATTTTCAACTTCTCATAAACCACTGGACCAATTTCAATTGAATTTGGTAGGAATTCTCTATAACTACTGGACCAATTTAAATTAAATTTGGTAGGAAACACCCCTAGTGAAAGGGGGTTCCTATTTGTTAGAATGATTGGACTAGGTGGCGACACTATGGGGCCAAAATTTGGAATACCGTAGTTGACAAAATTTCAGAAATCTTCTTGCAATTGTTATAAAATAGAATGTCTAGAGTCTGTATTTAGTAGCCTTGGGAAACAGAGAATAAAGTTTGTTTAAGGGTCAAAAATAAGTTACACGTTTAAGGGTCAAAGTTCAACACAATAGCAAATGTGTAAGCTTTTCATATTTTTGACTTCTTTCCTTAAACCATTAGACCAATTTCAACCAAACTCAGTAGGGAGCACCTAAGTTGAAAGGGATTCAGATTGGTTTAAATGATCAGGCTCAGTCTCTAGGGGTGCCACTTGCGAACCGAAATGTCAAAAATCTTCTTTGACTTATTAAATTAAAGGCATAGAGCTTAATGTTTGCATATATATGTTTTAATCTTGGGCCATGGACAACCAAGTCTGTTGAAAGGGTTAAACCCTGGGGTCAAAAATAGGTAACATGTTTTTAGGGTCAAAGTTCAGTACTGTAGCAACTATGTTTACGTTTCACATTTAATTTTCCACCAAAACTAAAAGAAGTATCTTACAACTAGGGGGAAAAATGAGGGAAACTTGAGAAAATTTCAAAAATATTTAGTAACGGTTGAACATCAATCATGGGAAAAAAGTTTGATCAAGGTTACACATTTTGTGGTCAAAGTTTAACACTGTGCCAGTCTGTGGCAAATATTATAATTTGTATGCCCCTGCACGACTTTGTCGGGGGCATACTGTTTTACTCTCCGTCGACGTCTGTCCATCTGTCAGCATCCCACTTCAGATTAAAATTTTTGAGCAAGTTATTTTCTTGTGCCATATCTACTTTAATACTGTGTTTATAGTCCAGAAACTTCATATGAGCATAGACAGGGGGTTATAGATATGTATTACGCAAAAAGTCCTACAGTTGGACTCATATTTTAGTGCTTTTTCCATGTTTTTGGACTTACTGTCTTAGTCTCAGGTTAAAGTTTTTGAGCAAGTTATTTTCTAGTGCCATATCTCCTTTAATACTTTATTTATGGTCCTGAAACTTCATATGAGCATAGACAGGGGGTTATAGGTATGTATTTCACAAAAAGTCCTTCAGTTGGACTCATGTTTGCACATTTTATTGATTTAAAAAATGAATGTAATAATAACAGATGTTTGCTGTGACTATTTAATAGGCCTCGGTTTCTACTTTAAACTGTAAAAAAAACTTTGCACGGTGTCAATAAATTCTGCGGTCATCCCAGAAAGTTTTCATGACAGACACTTCTTTTGAATTTAAAAAAGTGCAAGACATGCTTCTTTTTTGCATGTTTTTGGACTTAATCTCGTTAATCTGTGTGGTTAAAGTTTTGGAATTGATTTTTTCTATCATGCCATATCACCTTTAATACTCTAAGTATGCTACTGAAACTTCATATGAACATTGATGATCGAGATGTTATATGTGTGTATTATCCATGTGTGAGTGCACTTCTATTTTGATATTTTTTCCGTATTTTTGACTTGGTTTCATCTTCAGAAGTGATATATATCTAGAACTCCTGTAATATGTTGTTTACTTATTATCATGGTACATGAAGAGGTATGTATTATATGTAACAAATGGACTATACAGTCATATTTTAGGGGCCTAATTAGGGTTTATAGGACTATAAATTGTTAATTTATAGCTATATATACTTTCTTCATAATGATATTTTATTTTTGTTTTGCAACATTTCATAAGGCATGCACTTTACAAATAAAGCAGGCATTGGGGCATTCATGTTGCACCAACATACATCTAGTTTTTCATATTTTCAACTTCGCCAAAACCACTGGACCCATTTCCACAAAACTTGGTATGAATCAGCATCCCTAGGGGATAGGGATTCAGATTTGTTCAAATGAGTGGGCTTGGCCCCCAGGGGTCCCAAATGGGGAAATTTTTACAAGTTTTAAAAATATTCTAATTTACTAGAATTAAGGCCTAGAGTTTTTACAACCACGCAAATTTAAAATGAAATTTGACACAGCTATAGCATGCTTAAATGAAGGGATATGAACACATTTTTAGGGGCATACATTTGGTAATATTGAGTCTTGACTGGAAGGCTTATATTTAGGAGCTTCAGGTGTTTTTCAATCTATCTCAATGTATTGTTATAATTGGATAGTAATTGTATCCTTTGTAATGTTTCATCCATTTGTTATAGTTAACAATGCTGACATATAGCTGTGAAAGAGGAAATTATTAATCATGTACATATGTGGTAGCAGATAATAATACTGGTACTTTAATTATCACGCTACCCAAATCTCTGTTTTCTTACAATTCTGGTTATTATCGTGTTTCATTGGTTGTCAGGTGTGATACAATCATTTCTCTACTAATGGATTAACAGCTTAAAACGGCAGGAAATGTACAATATTACCGCTGAACACGCTGGAATAGCCTACAACATGGATCATGCTCTCCGCCAGGTAACTATCACACAGGTGTATTGATTCATTAACTGCAAGCAGCCTTAATATGGAACAAACTGAGTTTGCATTGGTTACTAAAACACTCCACACCTTCCTTGTGCAAGTCAACAATATTTTTTACCCAAAACTAGTATGTAAATCTGTAGCTAGTGTGGGACACATGGAATCGAGACCAGAGTATACCAATGATTTATAATGGTGGTGATATTTGATATGTATATCAACACAGTTCGAACATCTATTGTGAAACTGTACTTCAGGGATTTCTAGATGACTCTGACACTTCTACAGAGTATCTAATGTTACTAAAACAGTTGGAATATGATCTACCGTCACACTGTACTGCAGGGACTTTAAGGAATTTTACTAGGCATTAGGTACTATCTTGATTATGAATTGTCAAGATTACATTGTGGTATCTGTAAGTCTGCAACGTAGGGCACTATAAGTAAAATTTGGTTCGGACTAGTGAAATTTTCGTTATTCTGCTAAATATATATATTGTAAAATAGAACATTCAATTTTTGTCTGATCCGACTAATGCTTGAGAGATTGAGGGTGAAGACTGGTACACTGTGTGGGAAGTTATAATGAATAAAAAAGATATATCAGTAAAGAATGATAATGTGTGAATGACGTTATAAAGTCACATATCATAGTTCATTGTCTCTTCAAAACGGCTGCTTCGTATAATTGTGACATCAGAATTATCTTGTCTCCTAAACGTTGAGTCATTGTCTGACTGAAATCATGATTTGATGTATTAGATTCATGTGTTCCAGATACTACATACAATTGTTTAAAGTTAAAAATGTGCATCAAAAAATTTTCAAGGTGAGTAAATAGTTTGTTTAATACATTAAAGTGGTAATATTCTTTAAATTTACTACTTTTTGGAAACTTGAGAATCACAAATAATTAATAATTCTTTTCTCGTGAGAAAGTGTACTACTGCTTTGCCAACCGGCAAAGGATAAAAATATCAGAGTTAAACTTTATGTTTTTGATTAACCAAATTTTTGTATGGAAGGCAATAATTTGAGGCAAGCCATGCCCCTTATTTCGATGACCCTGTCGTGAACTTTGTGACAAGCTTGATAAAGAAAATGTCCAACAACAACAAAAACGAATCACAGTCGAATGCCAACACTTACAGTTTAAGCCCGCAAAAAAGAACAGACAGGTTGTGACACCATATATGAGAGTTGAATTTATTTATTAAATGTTTTATGTTCAGTTGAACAAAATGAATTAGAACATAAATTAATTAAATGAAGGTATACTGTGGAATATTGTTTGTAAACACGTACACTTGTATAGCATAGCAATTGTTGACGACGTGGGTTGGAATGTGTTTGTGAAAAGTGCCTAGCAAGAGCTTGGCACACAGGTGAATAATAAGGTGAAAGATAGTTTTAGGCAGCCAGCTTAAAGATGCGTATACACCTAAATAGGGAAAAATTCTCCAAACAATTTTTTTTCGATGTTTAAACAGATCAATATCTTTCCTTTATTCTGATTACAATATATGACAAACATGTAATTCATGGTGAAGAAGTTTAAAATTCAATTTCCCTGGACCCCTTCGCCATCCGAAATGCTGTCGGTCAATCCTGTTGCTAAGTGTGTAATATGTCATTGTTATCGAGGTCGCTGATAACTCTACTTAGAACTAATATCGGAAATTAGAAAGGAGCTTATACAACTATACATTTTATTGGGAGTTTAGTGCATGCTTCACCATCGTTTTTCTACACATATAAGTAAAATCTCATATGTAAGCAAATGTTATTCAAATTGATAATGCATATTTTATATAAATTATACCAAAATTATCCTCAATGACAATTGATAAATCAGGGACCAGGTTTTTCTCGAAGAATTTACGGTAAAGAAAAAAGTAAAAGAAAGAGCTCTCAGTAATGCAAAAAATAATCTATTTTGTATTGAATTTACCTACTGTATTGAAATTATCATATTATGTCAGCAGTTGTATTCAAGAGGAAGCAATGTATAGGTACGCTGAATTTGTACATTTTTCAATCAGAAATATTAATTAATGCCGCGCGCCTGTTTGTGGAATATGTTGAACTGGCCACCCATCATACAGTTACTTTCTTGCTTGACATGGTGTCAAAAACCTGAATGCTGATTAGCCAAAGTGGGAGTGCTTAAATTAACTCAGGTGTGACAATACTGCAACAGTTAGATGTCACTTGCTGGGGCTGGTCCACATGTATGTGGCACAGCAGGAATAGGTTACATGCTGCTTCAGTGTCGGGGATAACCCAACATGACGCTATAGCAATGTATCTCGATCAGGTAAAAAAAAATCTACTGGCTGTAATATATATATATATATCAACAATAATCTGTTCCAAATAAATGTTTCCTTGGCAATATATCAACAATAATCTGTTACCAAATGAATGTTTCCATGGCAATATCAACAACAATGTGTTGCAAAGTGAATGTTTCCTTGGCAATAAATCAACAACAATCTGTTACCAAATGAGTGTTTCCTTGGCAATACATGTATATCAGCAATAATCTGTTACCAAATGAATGTTTCCTTGGCAAAATATCAACAATAATCTGTTACCAAATGAGTGTTTCCTTGGCAATATATATACAACAACAATCTGTTGCAAAGTGAATGTTTCCTTGGCAATATAGCAATAATAATCTGTTACCAAATGAATGTTTCCTTGGCAATATATCAACAATAATCTGTTACCAAATGAGTGTTTCCTTGGCAATATATCAACAATAATCTTTTACCAAATGAGTGTTTCCTTGGCAATATATATACAACAATAATCTGTTACCAAATGAATGTTTCCTTGGCAATATAGCAACAACAATCTGTTACCAAATGAATGTTTCCTTGGCAATATAGCAACAATAATCTGTTACCTGAAATGAATGTTTCCTTGGCAATATATATACAACAACAATCTGCTGCAAAGTGAATGTTTTTTGGCAATATATCAACAATAATTTATTGAAAAATGAATGTTTCCTTGGCAATATATCAACAATTAATCTGTTACCAAATGAGTGTTTCCTTGGCAATATATCAACAATAATTTGTTGCAAAATGAATGTTTCCTTGGCTATATATCAACAATAATCTGTTAACAAATGAATGTTTCCTTGGCAATATATCAACAATAATTTGTTACCAAATGAATGTTTCCTTGGCAATACATTAATAATCTGTTACCTTATAATTGACATTATATTATTATCTACAATAATTTGTTGCCAAATGAGTACAATTGTTTCCTTGGCCATATGAACAATAATCTGTTACCAAATAATATAAAAAATAATCTGTTACCTTAAGGCTTATTGACAATATCTTATTATCTACCATAATCTGTTATCAAATAAACATTTCGTTGGCAATATCAACAGTTATCTGTTACCAGTATTGGCAATTAACATCATCAATAATCTGTTACCAGCGTTTCCTTGACATGCATTGTCAATAATAATCTATTACCAATAATTTATATGCACGAGCATCACCAAATAACCCTTTTTTATGAAATATATGACTGATTATTTTTATGTTAATTAATATTATATATTAAGAGATCAATGTCCTGACCTGTTCATGTTTGAATTTGGAAAGTCCCTCCATTGAAATAGATCATAAATGTCGCTTTGTACAATTCAAAGTGCAATCTTAGAGTTCAATCATCCAATAAATTATTCACTTTATTAGCGTATTATCCAGTATAGGCATTAGATTTGAAGCTTTTATATTAAAAATATCATTTATAATCCACTTTTAATATCTTATGAAAATTTGTAGAGTATGATACATGTATATTGTGACAGAATAAAGTTGTTTTGACGAGAACAGAAGCCTTGTCAATTAAAACAATTTTCTAATTCTTTACAAAAATAAATTATTATGTTACGATCAATAATTCATTTGTCTATAAGAAAGTTGATACATAAGATAGGTGTATTATAATCTACAGGTATAAGTTTGACCTAACTATTTCCCTGTCAGCTGTCAAAATAAATGATAAAAAGATGGATATGCAAGTTATACACTATGAATTATAGATTTCTTATTCTTTATAAATGATAATTAAGACATTTCAGAGAAATTGACATGGTGTGTTGATTACATTCTTTATGTCCTTATCGTGCATAAAGAGAAAATCATGTTCATTTACTGTGGCCGTCAGCCATGTAATGAAGCAGTAAACAGCGTACGAGATTGGCTTATAAGCACTGTGCTAAGACTGCACATTGGACCATCAACACCCTAATGTCTTCATCAAGATGATTCAATAAACACTAAGTGGGTGCTTGTCATGTAAGTAGATAGATTTTATTGACATTAATTATCAAGTATAATGTGCCCACAGAGAAACTAAATATAGGCGATTGCAAAAATGAATTGGGTTTTTCAATGTTAGGTTATTTAATGTTTTACTAATGAAGGTAAAAATACAAAAAGAATTTTTAGATACATGTATCTTTACAAAACTAAATTGTTATGTTATGATCAATAATTTATTTGTCTATAATCTTTTTTTGGTGTGTTTAAATGTTAGGTTATTTCAAAATCATCTTAATGAAAGTAATACTAAAAGAATTACTTAATAAGCTTTTTTATTTCTTTACAAAAAATTAATTATTATGTTGTGGTCAATAACTCGTTTGTCTTTAAGAGGGTTTTTTAGGAGGGAGGTGTTCAGTGTTAGGTTATATTATTTAACAGGTTTTTTTTTAAAGAAGAGGACCAAGTTGAGCGCAGTGACATCTGGTTTTAGCTTCGGGGGAGATAACTCACCAATGCTTCCAATTGGATTCATTGACATATGATTGTCATTGACTTTCCGTGTTTTCATCAAATGTACATGTTTTGAGTTGTAATATAAACACTATAAGTTGTATATGATTGTGTTTCTGCAATAAAGAGGAGCTAACTACTTAGCTACAAGTATGGCGTAATACATATCTCTGTTTTATATGTTCGGTGACCTACCTGTAGTTGTAAAAACTGCTCATAGTGGGCAGGTAATGTGTTAATGTATTTATCACTGATGTAGTACAATTTGTTCCATATTCACTTCACAGACAGGTTTATTTTGGTAGTAATTAACCTCAGTATTGCCACTTAATATAATATACAGTCAAACCTGTCTATAAGGACCTACCAAGAGACCAGAAAAAAGCTGTCTTTATATGGAGGTGGTCTTTATATACAGGTAAAAATAAGTGTAATTAGCTATATACTTCAAGGGACCTGATTTTAGTGGTCTTTATGTACAGATGGTCTCGTTTTAGAGGTGGTCGCTAGAGCAGGTTACACTGTTGTCAACTGAATTGTTAAATGGTTAAAAACTGTAGTTCCAAAATGAAATTATACATTATATCGAAATTCTAACAAAATTTCTTTTACCTTTAGTACTAGTCAGTCATGTTAACCTTTCTTTTTTGATGAATCTATATATATTTGTAGTAAAAGTTAAACAAACAATTCATTTGGGCTAGCTTTTTGCTTCTTCTACATAGAGATTACTATCTAATTATCTTTTCAT
This sequence comes from Pododesmus macrochisma, assembly GCA_032359645.1. Taxonomy (NCBI): domain Eukaryota; kingdom Metazoa; phylum Mollusca; class Bivalvia; order Pectinida; family Anomiidae; genus Pododesmus; species Pododesmus macrochisma. The sequence goes on from JAUMGZ010215558.1 coordinate 14,063, forward strand.
GTCAGAAAAGTTTGATTGAATTAATTATAGGGCTTATAAAGCTGGACAATGAATACGCTGGACAAAGGGTCAGTCTTCACTGGTCATATTAATAATGAAAAGGCAAATGACAAATTAGTTGGAGCCATTCTTCTATCCAGGAAATAATCTCAGAAATGTATAAAGCTCACAGACGATACATATAGTCTCAAATGAATAGATGTAACAGAGTGTTATATATATATATAATGGAACTTTATCTGTATAAGTTTATCAGAAATGTATATTAAAGTACACTGTGATGATACAGGGTCTCGAATGAATACAGAGTGTTATATATACATAAATGATTGGTGAAATGTATAAGTTCGTATCAGGAAGTGATTCTTCAAGACAGCTGTATCCCTATGGGGATTAATTCTTTTCATCTACATATATCTTATAGATTTCTAAAGTAATTTTAGAATTGGATACTATAATACTGATTGTTTGATTTTTTTTGGGAATTACCAGAACTATAAGATTATTTTGTTTCGTGAACATTTCCAGTTGTTCAGATAACGAAAAATCATAGAAGAATTAACAGTTTTAACGGAATGTTACAACAATATATTGATTATTTGTACATCTTAAATGTGTGGAAACATCTTGTACGGTAATTATAATTGCTTTAGAACTGTTCAAATGGCTGAAAAACCAATCAAATTCACAGTCACAATCTACTATAAACAGAATGTGTCGTATTCTGAAAATACTTTTTCCTGTTTCTTTTATAAGTTTTCATCACCATGACAGTCATAATAAAAATTGCATTTTTCTATAATGTGCAAAATAGGTAAGTTTTTTTTCCTGTTTGATTTTATCATGGTACGTTTTGGTTGGTATCTTTTGGTAAGGTGGGTACTTAATGGTAGGTACGTTTTGACCAAAATGGTATGCTCTGGTCGTGGTACGTTTTTGTCATGGTATGTTTTGACTATATCCCTGTAAATACATTTTATATATATTATACCTACGTCATATGTTTTACTGAGTTTTTATAACCACAGCTCAACATCAGGATAGTGATCTTTCTTAGGATGGAGAATGGACATATATCTTTAAAATTATGCAAAAATGAAGTTTTAATTAAAATAGTTGTTCACATTATCACTAATATTACATTTGATTTACTATGTTTTGATGTCTATGAACATTAAATGTAGATCTAAGTGTATTGAATTATCATCTGAAAGCATAATACAATTATAATTAATGTACAATGGCTGGCCATGGGCATCAGTTAAATGGTAACAGACCGACATATAAACTTGAAAACAGTGTGGTTGTACAGTGGACATTGTGCTGTTAATCAACTTATCACCAGTCTAAAATACTTATAAACTGTGTGACTGTGAGGATATTAATGTTAACTAATTACTAATTATTCTGAAGGACTTAAAAATGGTTTATTTATGACTGTGAGGACATATTATAGCTGTTAATTAATCACCAGTTAGTCTGAAAGACTCACACTGTAAAAGTGGATTATTTGGGGATGTGAGGACATAGTAACTGTTAATTAATCACCAGTTAGTCTGAAAGACTCACACTGTAAAAGTTGATTATTTTGGTATGTGAGGACATAGTAACTGTTAATTAATCACCAGTTAGTCTGAAAGACTTAAAATTTGGTACATCGAGGTGTGGCTATGAGGACATCACTGCTAAATAATTACCAAGGCACTGTGAAATTAAGACCTAAATATCAGACTTTAATAAACAAGTTTAAGTGCACATGTGTATTAGTATAACTCTGAATGCTTAACATGTTAAGCACCATTATTAGCTTAAATATAATTTTAAATTAGGATAATTCAGTTTTTACACCTAGCTATTATCATTATAATATTCTGCCATCTATTTTGTTGAATGATATTAAAACATAAATAATGTGCTGACACATTATCAGAAAATGTGCAGTAACATTGTGCATGCTGACACATTATCAGAAAATGTGCAGTAACATTGTGCATGCTGACACATTATCAGAAAATGTGCAGTAATATTGTGCATGCTGACACATTATCAGATTTAGGTAACTAAGTATACATGTATGTAAATGAAACAGTGTAACCTCTCAGTCATTATAAGTTATCCAAACTGATAACGAATATTTAATTGAATTTTAAAGCAATAAATCCTTTCAGTATAGAAACTTGAAGAAATTTATTGATAATTTCTATTTAAATTTAGTCTGTGACACCAAGTGCAGGTTTCATTGTTATAATATGATATAGTATAACAGCCTCAGTGTCAAAGATGAATTACCATGTGAAAATTATGCTCACCTGAGTTAATTCATGTTTCTGGATGTACATCACCAATATTAACACTTACTTCCTTAGATATAACGGTAAAATGAATGTTATTCATATCTCGTGCTTTCACAGCTAGGTTAGGTCATTTATTTACAGAAAGGCATTTTCATATTTAGACTTTTCACAGGAATTGAATCCATGACAAAGTCTTTAGTTATATATATCTTATAGTGATGCAATCAAATTCTGTTTAGTACGTCATTAGTAGGTCATTAAAATAAGGTGTACGTGATTGATGTATGTCAATAGACCATGCACGTTGGTGAAAACACATTTATATACGTATACGGTATGTATAAATTGAGTATGAAATTGGGAATGAAATACTTGATCATTGTATCATTTCAGATGATGAGTTAACATGGAGTCATGGAGACTCCAGCTAAAGTCCAAGTAAGCAATGGTGATGACAAAAGTGGACATCTCAACAAGATGTCGTGGAACAACCAAATCAAACCCCAGTCTACCAATGACGTGGAAAGTCAAAAACCAATTATTAACAATGTGCCATCAGGAGAAAATGGTAACCTGTTTTTGGCAGAAGGTCAACAGAATAGAACTGTTCTTACCTCCAACCATGAGGGTGAGGGCTCAAGACCCCGTTCAGCAACATCTCAAAATATTAGAAAGTCTGCGTGGGAAAGGGCGAGAGAAAAGTACAAAGCCCAACAGGATCAGCAGAAACATATTACCAAGGTTACACCTATTGTTGCTGATGATGATGTTACGGTGTCGATGCAACCCTATCTTGATTTTAAGACGGCCATGAACGTTTTCAAATCAAAACGCTTCAAAGACAGCCAACTGGAATGGTTGTTTCAGCGATATTTTTTTAAACTAAATCAAAACAATTTGACTATTCTGATGGCTCTGTTTTCTGTGATATCTGTTCTTTTAATTCTATTTTACTACCTAGGGGGTGCCTCCTTGCCTGCAAGGGGAGTTAACCTAGGAATAGTTTTAGTAACATTTATTTTTCTTGAAATTGTGTGCAATAGAGGTGCATTTGACCAGCAGCAGATGATGATAATGTCATATGTGATTTTGGCATTATTGTGTGGAATTGTTTTATTGACATGTCTCGATTCCGAGCCCCACTCGGCTTCCGACTCAGTTTGGAGTACTGTGATATTCATATACATGTTGTATACGCTCTTACCCATCAGGATGAGACTTGCCGTCATCAGTGGATTCGGACTTTCAGTGTTGCATATTATTTGCTCTGTGGGAAGAAATGTGAATGATTCTTTCTTATGGAAACAGGTAATCTTTTTTGTAAACTTTTTTTGATTGAAGAATTGAATTCTGCATAATAGAAAACAATTTCATAATTGAAAAAGCGAATTGAGTACCTAAAAAGATTGAATTTTTAATCTACAAATGTGACGTCATTGTGTATTTTATATATAATTGAATAATTAATCTACACATGTGAAGTCATTGTGTATTTTATATAGAAGTTTAAGCAGAATATGTTCTCATAATTTTGCTTTTATTAAGTTTGTTCCCATGACAACATGAATGAACTACTTAATTATATTACTATTACTACAAATGTACGTATTACTACATTGTATTACGGCAATTTTAGAATTACTAGCTGTGCTGCTATTTTTCTTTTACTGAAACTGTATACAAAGTATTTATATAATAAAGTCACATATACTTAAGTGTGTGTACTTGCGTTAAAACTGTTAAATAATAACTGTCTTAAATTACTGTTAAAGTTCAATTAGAGTTATCATTACATACAATGTATATCTGTTACTATATTCATTCATATGAATATTCATCATATGTAAAGTGCTTTGTCATGTTTGAAGCTGATTGGCTCGTTTTATACTATTCTTTTTTATCAAAGCTTTAATTTAGGTTAAATATATCATGATCAGATTGTTATTACCATATATATGTTCAATATGTTAATAATATATCTTGAACTTAAGGAATTGTAAGCTAATTTAGAGGTAGAAAAAGTTAATATCCAGAAGAATATAGTTAATTGGCTTAATCAAGATCTAGATCTATCATATAAATGAATCTTAAAAAAGTGTTCATCACATATACATGTATACATGCAAACAAATAATTACTAATATTCTGCTGTTTGGTGGTAACATGTCTGACTGTTAATTCAGAGTCCCACGTTTTCCTGTAATGAGGCATGTTTAAAATAATAACTGTCAAGATTTAGAATGAATAGTCTTCATATAAATAAATTCCATCAAATGCTGATGCTGTAAACATCCTGCTCATCGATCCTAGCTATATATTTAGCCTGTAAATTAAATAAATTCAGTGTAGGGTATAGGTATGTGCTATCCTATGTTTTTTGTGGCGGACTGATCAAGTGACATCTGAGTGAGTCCATTAGCATTAATAAAATCAGAAAGTACATGTATTATACAGTTAAAAAAATTAAAAATGTAGATGTAAATATTAATCTATTACTTACTGGAAACTGATGTCTTACGTGTTAAAGTTATTTTAAAAAACGGGACTGTTATGATGCAGACTGAATTCTGATAATATACAGGTATATCCAATATTGAAGATTAAATTCTGTATGTTAAATTGACTTTTATTCCCTAATATAGCTTTTTAGAAATGATTAAACTGAGTAGCAACATATGCCTGATATTTTTTTCTGTAAATGACATCATTCTTGTGAGATTGAAATTCAGGTTTCTTCAAATCCTGACCCTCATAGTATAAGTGTAGGCCCCCAGAGTGGCTACACTGCAGACCTTAGGGGCTACTATTGATTCGAACGTATTAAGCTTTCAAATTGTCCTCGTGAACAACAAGTGCCAATATTTCATATGTTATATGTATTGGTCTCATTTGGATTCTTGTTTGTTTAAATTGTGACTATATATATTGTACATGTAATATGTTAAATGTGCATATGACTGTGTTATCTTTATGTTAATTGGGTCATAATTAAGAAAAATCTGGTATTTTTCCTATCTTGTTATCTGCAAACACATAAGCCAGAGCTTTAATATCACACATAGCATCCTTGTGGAAATAATACTCACAAATTGTGAACTTGCTTAGGGACACACCTGCATTAAATAGGTAGGAGTCAAAATTGAAAATTAAATGCTATCATAATGTCTGTTTGTGATTTCAACTTAATTATTTTCGTTAGCCATGCAAGAAACAAAAAGGGAAAACACTTTTATATTTCATCTTCAGCATAATTTATGTATCCTCAAATATATGGATTGAAGATGGTTGATCTCATTGCACTTAATTATATATAATTGGGCATTTGAGGGTTAAGGATGAAAAAACTTCAATTTTGAACGGAACCTGGTAAAAATTCATATTTCAAAAAGCAATGTAATACTATCATTTAAATAATTTTTACTATTACATATATACAGCTTACAAACTTAGTTGATTTAAAATCAGATGGATATTATACATTTATGGCCCTATAAGCAAGGTGATTTGAATGTTTATTTACCCGAAGTGGTAATTTTTTCTGAGGGGAATATGGCCACTAAGGGTAAGTAAATCTTCAAATCACCCTGCCTAGAGGGCCATAAATTGTTTATTATATCGAAAAAGAAATCAGACCTTAAACAGTATGCACATTGCACTGATTCTGCAATGAGCTGTACGTGCACCAGGTTGATAAAACATTGATTCTCACAACAGCAAGCGCCTCAGGGAGATTTAATGTTATATTTCACCATCATGTGGTACATTTTAGACAATCATCTCTACTGTCACAGGACCTCTTGTGTTAACTTGTATTAAGATTTATATGGATCTTAATTATATAATTATATGTTGATAAAATTGTATATTAATTAATATATGCCCTACTCAATGCATTTTTGTACATCATATTGTGTGAGATCTTGAAGACAGCGGGAGTACTGTACTTTAATATTATTATTCACAAATAAATTAGAACCTTTTATTTAGTAATTGTATATATAGGTGTATGAAATCTTATTTTTACTCTAATTCATTTATATGTCAGTCTGTTTATTTCTTTTGCAGGTGATATCTAATAGTTTTGTATTTTTGTGTGTGAATATTGCCGGCATTTTCACACATTACCCAACAGAAGCTGCTCAAAGACAGGCATTCCTGGAGACACGTAAATGTATAGAGACAAGACTGACCACACAGCGTGAAAACCAAGAGCAAGAGCGCCTCCTTCTCTCTGTCCTTCCAAGACATGTTGCCATGGAAATGAAAGCAGATATAGCAGGCAAACCCAAGGATACCATGTTTCATAAAATTTACATACAGAGACATGACAATGTCAGGTATATTAATTATAATGAACCTTCTTGTACATATTGTATTCTGATATGGCACCGGTGTAATTAATAGAGAGGATGAGAAAATAGTTTGTAAATGTTTTATATTTCAAAGCAACATATATATTACTGTACATGCTCTAGATTATATACATATGTACTTCAAAGTAAAAAAAAATGGATATTTTTAGCTTAATGAGTTACTCATTTGAACTATATATTGTGAGCATTCTTCGTCTGTTGTCCATCATCAACCATGATCAATAACATTATCACTATTCTATCAAAACTATATCATACAGTGATACAAGCTGCCTCATAATCTTCATATTATGTATCCTTTAGTTAGTACTTGCATTTGCACTGGTCCTAAACTAAATTTGTATCAGTCAATTAAGATTTTCAAGAGGACGACCATAACATCTTGTTATCGCTACAGGCCGTATACTCATCCAGAATAATGACTGCAAGAAGCATAAAGGAATGGCATTATACGACTCAGACTAGAAGGACAATATTACTTTGTTCTTGCATACCGGTATTATGATGTCATAGGACATAGAGTACCAAATATGTTCAAGGCATGACCCTTATATTTAATGATTGACATGAATTAATATAAAAAAAACGAGACAAAATATCTTTGAAATTCATTAACCGGTAAACGTCGATCAAGACCCATTCTAAGCCACTTTTAAAAAATTCCCTTTTCAGCTTGATGCTACATGAACTGATAAACATATTATTGTATAATTACTGAGTTTAAGGAATCCAATTGGTTTTTTTTCACAGTATTTTGTTTGCGGATATGTGTGGATTTACACAGCTTTCTTCACAATGTACAGCTCAAGAGTTAGTACAGCTACTGAATGAGCTCTTTGCTAGATTTGACCGCTTAGCCTCCGACAACCATTGTCTTCGGATCAAAATCTTGGGTGACTGTTACTACTGTGTGAGTGGTCTGCCAGAACCAAGACCAGATCATGGTCACTGTTGTGTAGAGATGGGACTTGACATGATAGATGCTATATCGTAAGTTTATATCAGTAAATTTGTAAATATATATGTACATGTATACCATTTGATTCAACCATAATGTATATTGCAAGCGATTAGGGTTAATGACTCTTTTAATAGAGATATCTATTTTAAACACAGTTATCTGTATTTCATCAATAAATGTAAGGTATCAATATTTAAACACAGATTTCTGTATTCATTGAGATATTTGGATTTTTAGTCCATCTGGACCGCTGGTCCAAGGTGGACTTTTCCCATACAAATCCCGTCCCTCGTCCATCCGTCGTTAACTTTTGCTTGAAACGACTTCTCCTCTGAAACTACTGAACAGATTTCAACCAAATTTGGCAGGAAGCATTCTTAGGGGAAGGGGATTCAAGATTGTACAAATGAAGTCCCTGACCC
>JAUMGZ010215559.1:0-11733 GCA_032359645.1 Pododesmus macrochisma
TCAAATTATGAACAATTAAACCATTGTAATCTTATATCAAATTATGAACAATTAAACCATTGTAATCTTATATCAAATTATGGACTATTAAACCATTGTTATCTTATATCAAATTATGAACAATTAAACCATTGTAATCTTATATCAAATTATGAACAATTAAACCATTGTAATCTTATATCAAAGTATGAACAATTAAACCATTGTAATCTTATATCAAATTATGAACAATTAAACCATTGTAATCTTATATCAAATTATAGACAATTAAACCATTGTAATCTTATATCAAATTATGAACAATAAAACCATTGTTATCTTATATCAAATTATGAACAATTAAACCATTGTAATCTTATATCAAATTATGGACAATAAAACCATTGTAATCTTATAACAAATTATGGACAATAAAACCATTGTAATCTTATATCATATTATGTACACTAAATATAAGTTGTGGTTGAACTTTTGTGTCAAGTTGGGGGTGTCAATACAATGACGTTCACACGGTATCTTATATTATTATATTGTTCTCAATTAAATCTTAAAAACAATCAAGACAGTTGTTTTAACTCACTGTTTGATACACATCTCAACTGACGTTATAATATCTCGATATTGATTGACACTTACCTTGGCTAAATACGACAAACCTGTTTGCCAAATTGTCTAATCTCAATAAAACCTTTTCTTGAAAAAGACTACTTACCTTAAATTTGAATTGAAAATATGTTCATGCATAATAATACATGCTATATGTGATTGGGCACAATGTATGACACGATTAGAAAACGTACTTTTCCTACATCAAGTATCACACAATTCCATCCTCCAATCAGTCCATATTTTATTTTAAAAAAAATGTTACAACTATAACTATGCTACTTACCTTCAAAATTATGTTTGACTTATATGGAACCAAGAACGTGAAGTGCAATCAGAGAGTAAAAGGATCACACACATACATAAACCAAAGAAACTGCCCAGCTGTGTTTAACGAGTGAATGTTTCCTGCTACACATGTGACACCAACCTTAATTTTGCCTGTTCAAAATATGTGTTTGGTTGGTCGGATAAAAACAGATATGAACCGAAAAGGAAAAATCGTCAACTACTATATGGAGGAAATTTGTATTAGAAGAGAAATTGTTTCATAGAAGAGACTGATAAATAAATTACAGTTATTTTCAATAAAAGAACAAACATAATTCAATATGACTGTAATCAGTAGAAGTAACACATCTTCATTTATTCATTTTCAACGTTCACTTTAGCTTGACTCTTGAAATAGAAATTGTGTATTTGACACAACTAAATGTTCCAGCAAAACTATTTATCTATTCTATACGTGGAGGAAATCTGCTAAGCTGTCTATTGCATCTGTTTCAGAAATCTCCTTCCAAGAATCGGGCATTTTAGGCTTTTCCCTGCCATAATAGGCTGCAAGATCCTCCATAAAGTTTGCCATGAACCATTTCCAGTACGTTGGTATTTCATTTGCCGGAGCAATGTACCAATCCGGCATGTAGTCTCTGTATTTCTTGTAAGGATGTTTACCACTGCATTCACTTTTTGTACAACCACACCAGGCGCCACACTTGAGTGAAACACTACTATACACGTCAAAATTGCAACCCTCAACTCTCAGCTCTTTACTTTCAGAGCAGTGAGTACCAGCTATACCAGATGATCGATGCAGTATGCATTCATGACATTTTTTATCCGAGGACATGTGCCTACTGTCGTTCAATCGGCATGGTTCATAACACAAAGGACATTTTGCTTTGCAACCCCACAAAAACTCAAAAATATGTTCATATGGTGTTGGGACATCCCATTGAATGCGGTCTGGAGAGTGTGCTTTAAACTCGTCGAGCAAACTCTTTTCTATTTCGTTCAATTGTGTGATGACACTTTTTTGAAAGTCTTCATAATTAACTACACCCTGGTCCTCCAGGTGCTTGAATGACGAATTTGTTATCATCAAATGGTTTGCTTCAACTTGTGTACAAAAATGTGTAATCCAGCCAGTGATATTATCTGGGCGGACATTTCCTGAAACATAGTTGACAGCTGTCTTTATGTCACGATTTAGCGATTGCATACGCCCCCGTGTCACTTGTACATATATACTAGACTCAGATGAATTATTGGTTTCAAAAATTGCTTTGTAAGTAACCATTCAAACGTGTACGTTTCTGGCTTTTTAGTATAACCCATATACTGACTGAACATCTTCTCTTTTTTGGACAAATAGATTATTTCTTTCTTTTATTCTTGTTTAACATATCAAATTAGCAATTATCTCAAAACAGAACTGTTATATGAATAAGAAATATCTAAAGCAAGGCTCTTTTAAATGTTCAACTGAATGAGAAAACGAAAACAAACGTGAGGTCCAACCAGACAGCAGAACGATCACATACATAAACCTAACAAAGGAAACATGTTCTTCTTTTAAGAAAGAAACTAGCCCTGTGTTTGACGAGTGAATGTTTCCTGCTACACACGTGCCACCAACCTTAATTTTGTCTACTCAAAATATATGTTTGGTTGTTTTGACAAGAATAGATATAAACCGAAAAGGAAAATCTTCCACTTCTATTAAAGAAGTAAGTGTTTCATACACGTGTCCAGAGGAATACGTTAATACTACAGTCTTAGTAGATTTTTTATTGATAAAATTAATTGCAGCTATTATGCATAAAGAAACAAACGGAATTCAATACGACTGTAATCCTTAGAAGTAACACATCTTCATTATTTCATTTTCAATGTTCACTTGACCTTGCACTCTTGAAGCGACTTTTTTGTATTTGACATATCTATATGTTCCGAAAAAGTTACTTATCTACTCTATACGTGGAGGAAATCTGCTAAGCTGTCTATTGCATCTTTTTCAGAAATGTCCTTCCAACAATTGGGTATTTTAGGCTTTTCCCTGCCATAATAGGCTGCAAGATCCTCCATAAAGTGTGCCATGAACCATTTCCAGTACGTTGGTATTTCATTTGCCGGAGCAATGTACCAATCCGGCATGTAGTCTCTGTATTTCTTGTAAGGATGTTTACCACTGCATTCACTTTTTGTACAACCACACCAGGCGCCACACTTGAGTGAAACACTACTATACACGTCAAAATTGCAACCCTCAACTCTCAGCTCTTTACTTTCAGAGCAGTGAGTACCAGCTATACCAGATGATCGATGCAGTATGCATTCATGACATTTTTTATCCGAGGACATGTGCCTACTGTCGTTCAATCGGCATGGTTCATAACACAAAGGACATTTTGCTTTGCAACCCCACAAAAACTCAAAAATATGTTCATATGGTGTTGGGACATCCCATTGAATGCGGTCTGGAGAGTGTGCTTTAAACTCGTCGAGCAAACTCTTTTCTATTTCGTTCAATTGTGTGATGACACTTTTTTGAAAGTCTTCATAATTAACTACACCCTGGTCCTCCAGGTGCTTGAATGACGAATTTGTTATCATCAAATGGTTTGCTTCAACTTGTGTACAAAAATGTGTAATCCAGCCAGTGATATTATCTGGGCGGACACTGCTAGTAACAAAGTTGACCGCTGCCTTTATATCCCGATTAAGCGATTGTATACGCTCCCCTGTCAATTGTACATATGTACTAGACTCTGATGAATTCTGTCTTTCAAAAATGGTTCTGTTAGTAAACTTAGTTATCCATTCAAACGCAAACGTTTCTGGCTTTTTTATGTAGCTTATGTACTGACTGAACATCTTCCCTTTAGCTAAATCTTCTAAAATAGTTTTCATCAAACAGTATTTGTCATGGTTAAACTCTTTGTTCATTTTTCGTTGCATTTCTAATGACACATACCTTTGGACTTTCTCCCTGAGCAAACATTTCAGTGTCATGCAAAGAAAATTAGCAGCGATGGTATCTTTTGTTTTTCCTTCTACAGTAAGTTGAAAAACTTTCCAAGCGTTTGCTTTGTAGGATCGCAATTGTGCACGTACACTATGCTTATCATCGTAAATTTGGTTGAATTTAATGAACTTATTTACGGAAAAGTAATAAACGTGCAATGCAACTCTTGTCTGCAGCACTGGTGTTAGTACAAACTTTTTGTCTCTATCTGTGTTATGATCCTCCAAACCACTTTTCAAAATGTTGAGAATCTTACTGAAATGTGTTTTGTCACATACATTATCTTGACGAGACAGTGTTTCAAAATATGTGTCAATCTCTTCAAACATTTCGTCTAATGAACTAACCAATTGTCTTGCAAATTTTTGAGCGTCAGGGTTATAAAACCAGTTGCGGACTTTTCGTGCACGGCTTTTTACATTGATATCATTATCAGTTATTTGTTCACCAAAACTACCTTTCAGAAATTGACACTCCTTAAGTGTAGCTTCTTCCTGTACAGAATCTGTTATTAATGCAGTATGGTCACTAAACTCATTCATGAGAGCCATACGCATTTCTTTCTTCACAATTGTTTGCTTCATTCTGACGGTTTCTACCGGGGTTTCAGGTGCTATTTCATTGAACCATTTAATCCACATTTCATCAAATACGCCATGCATTTCTTCTGAAGAAGGATTTTTACCAAGCCATTTTCTAGCCAGCAAATCAGCATTTTTGTTTATTTCAGCTTCTTTTTCTTCTACAAGATTTCTTGTCTTTTGGACAACTATGGATTTCCCCTCTTCTTCGTGAACTTGGTTTGCAATATCATATTGCAGGTCGGATGCGATTGATTGTAGGTTCCGGATTTTACTCTCCTTGTAGTTCATCATTTCGTTTTTTAATTTTGCTTTTTCAATGAAATCCACCAATTCTTGCTCTGCATCTTTCAATATATGTTTAATTTTAAGAGTACCATCTGCAATTAACGAATTTGCACAATCGGTAACGTTTTTACTGGAACTGAATTGTTGTTTGACGTTTTCATTCCACCAATTAAGCTTCTCTTCTTGCAGTTTCCATCTTAGAATTTGATACTTAGCCTCTAACAACCCATACGCTTTTACCTCCAGGCAATTGCGGAAGCTGAAAACAAAATCCTCAGCAAGTATTCCGTTCCATAAACTGTCTAGTTGTAAACATGTGTCTGTTATTGACAGAAACTGGTTCTTCTTAGTAGCAATATGATCTAAAATGTACTGTGCAACATCAACAGTCTTTTTACTATAGTCTGGACTAACAGGTGCCATGGGAGGATGACCATGCCATAAATCTGAGATGTACTTGATATTCAGAAGGGGGTCAAATTCAATTACTTGTTTAAACTGACTTATTTCTGTCATTTGTTCGTGTGATGCTATCTCCAAAGTCATAGCGTCGAGTTTTTCTAGAGTTTTTTGACTTCCATGAATTGCTAGCTTACTAGCATCATAGGCAGGTACGTTCTGGTGTACCATCATGCATGACTGATGAAGTTCAAGGTGATGGTTGGCTTGTTTTAGACGTAATAATCCGCTAACAACAATCTCTAGTACATTTTCCATGTCGGCAATAGTCTCACCTTTTATATTTATCAACGTAAGGTCTGCAAGACCAAAAACTAGGGTAGCAAGTTCATTGTCATGGTTTATGCTTTCGTCGGCCAGTTCCGGTGCACGAAGTCCTTCTGTATCTATAACCATGACGTAATCGAAATCTAACGATGAACGTGAGTGATCAACAGAGATCAGTTGTACATACATTCCTTTTGTGCATCGTCCGGCGCTGACAGCAAATTGCAAACCAAACATTGTATTTAGTAATGTTGATTTACCCGAACTTTGAATGCCAATCACAGAAATTGAAAACAACTCTTTGTCTCCAAGAAGATTTTTTAGTTCTCCAAATACGGCTTTAACCCACCTTAATGGGACATTAGCTGCATCACCATCCATAATTTCAAGGGCATGGCCCATTAGCAACATTTTAGCAGCGATAACTGGGAGATAGTTCAATATGGACGTTGTTTTTAATTGTATATTGCATTTGTTCTCATCCTTACAATACATAAATGCTTCATAGATCTGACCTATTTCTCGTAAAACGTGCTCAATCCCCAGGGATGCTTTGACAAGTGTTTGTTCAGACTTCTTCATTTCGATCTGAGCCATCTGTGAACGTGACTTTTCATAGTTTTTGAAAGTGTCGTAAAAATGTTTGCGTAGTGCTGGTAGTACTACCCTTGACTTATTGTCAAAAAGTCGTTTCGACCAGGAGAGGAAATACAAACAAACTTCTTCGTCGTTTATGTGTGAAAGAAAATGTTCGACAAAGTTTGCGACATTTTGTAAAGCAGAGTTGCATTTCTCTATCTGAGATCTTCGTATTTGTTTCATGGTATTTGGTAGATTTTCTGTGGCATCGTATGAATCTCGTGTTCCAGACCGTCGTTGTTTCTTAAGTGTATCACTCCATTTCTGCCATAAATCTTCTCCTTGTAAAGGTAACATTAGATCTTTCGTAGACCTTAAATCTGTTGACAACAAAGCTTGGGAGAAAACTTCATCAGACAATTTTTTCCCAAGTAAACATCGTCCTTCAATTTCATCAGATTTTATTCCAATGGGTAAGTTGTGTGCAACACTTTCTAGGCTTACACTTGTTAATTTCTCAAGGAAATAACATATGTGTTTTGTAAGCTCTTGTTTCGTTTCGCTCATGTTGAGCTTCCCATATCCTGCTTTATTGATTGAAAGAAACCTCGTTTTGGAAACGTCCACACATGTATTTTGCACGTAATGCTGTAATTCTGATCCTAATTGTTTTGGATTGTTTGGCAAATCAGTGACCAAAACAATAGGACTTTTGCTATTATGGACTTCTCTTAAAAGTTGTGCATACTTCTTGTCTGAAAGATCCTTAAATCTAGCAACAAGAACAAACATAGACGACATGTGAAGTAGTAGTTGCATCTGTTTTTTATACAAGAAGGCATCCCCACGTAAGTTAAAAAGAGCCAAAGGTTCTCTTACAGCCCGTGACGAGTTAGCTTCTGATGTTTCAAACGTTGGTACATACCATGACATTTCTATAGTGCCAGTTGACAGCATTCGATCATTCATTCCAAACACACAGTCACTGTGAAAAAATGTACTGTGTTCTTCATTCTCATTTCGCAGAAATCCATTTATTAATTTAGACTTCGATCGCAACCTTTCGTCTCCTATTCGGAGAAATGAAACAGATTTGAATGATTGTTGCACTACTGATTTAGTTGAAAACCCCTCAACATCAACAAAAGTTTCTCCAATTGGCCAAATTGAAAATATTAGATCTTCTGTTAAACAGTTCTTATAAAGAAGTGGTATCGCGAACTGACATGCGCATATTTTCTGTATCAAATTCTTCTTTAGAAATGGGTCACAACAATAAAGAATTGCTAAAATGACATCTGAAGGATGGAGTTTTTCTGGTTGAATTTGACCATTTTTTTTGTTTTCAGAAGTTGATGCCATACCAGTGAGCATTTTCACTAAGTCATCATCTTCGTTGGTATTACCTTGCGAATCATCTGGTTCGATGCTAATGTCTTGAACAAAATCATGCATTAACTTCTCACGAAAAGTGTAATCTATAGATATAATTTTCCGTAAAATTGCCCATGGTAAATCCTTTAGACATTTTGGCTTCTTGTAAAGATCATCGTGCACTGCAAGAACAGATGGAAGTGAGAGTTTCCCTGGGAAATATTTGGATAAATGAAATTCCTGTATTAGATATTTAATCTCTTCTGGAAACCGATCATCTGTACTAGGAACGTGGGCATTTCCCTCCACTTTATGCTTAAGATTGTCATAGAAACTATCAGGTAGCCATTCAAAGTGGTCCCAACAAATTGAATTGCTCGATTCGTTGTTTTCTATGATGTCATTTAGAGATTTTGAAAGACAATATATTTCTATGTTAGAAGGTTCCGGTCCGAGCAGATCGCAAACCTTTTTAGTGAATTTGAAGTTTAACCTCTGAAAGCAGATTATTACCTCTGCCAATTTCTCTGTAATGTAAAGTTGGTGATGTGTTTTTTTTATTTCCGTTAGTTCTGCTGTGTCTTTAAGCTTCTCTATCAATAATCTTATCACCCATGCTTCTCTCCTTGTTTGTTGTCCAACTTTTGAAGTATATTGTAAATAGTCCTTGATCTTTTCCTTTCCGTCTTTGACAAACGACTCCAAATCGGAAATCGTCATTTTCTTGCTGAACTGTTTGTTAGCGACGTCATATCGGAGTTGCAATACCATGCCAATAAACACCAAATACTGCAATCCATCCCTCTGGTCTTGGAGACTATTAAGCAACTTAACGACAGCGACTGCAAAGTCAATATTTATGTATCGTGATGTAATATCGTTCTGATTTTCCTTTCTGTCATTGATTGTGCGAGTAAGTTGATTAAAAAATTCCCTCTCAGTAAAAGCTAAGAATTCCTGAATACTACTTATTTGCGATGTTGCAAATATACTTTCATGAAATCTTCCTTCATAAATCAGTTGGGCTCTGATCTCAGCTTTTCTATGAAAGTCCACGGTGTCTGTACTTTCAAGTAATTCTCCAATCATTCTTCTAATTTCAAGCTCGTGAATTTCTGGTGAATGAATTGACGAAGCATCTAGTAGGAAATCTGCAACATAACTGTTCGTCAAAAGTTGGTTCAACCAAATGCCTTTATCAACAGATTGTATCTCTTCGCAAAGGTCAGTTAAACAACGCAGGTATGTTTCAGAGTCTTTATCAGAACTCAGTTGCGTTTTAATGGAACTAATCATGTGCCGAAGTTTGTCGTCGGCTGTAAACTTTTCAGTTTGGTTGAGTAATGTATCACCCCCATTTAATCCTGTTATTTTCTGCCAAGTATCATATAGAAAACGTGCTAGCTCAACAGCGGAGGTAAAATCATAGCTTTGCATTAATATAAGTTCCCATATACCTATGTAAGTGTCTAGAGCCAATGAACCTCTATCAATAACTCTCCAAGTACTCCTGTTTGCGACTAAACCTTGTTGCCAAATGTTCACGTCACTTACCTCGAGTGGACCACCTTTCTTTATGCGTTGAGTGGTAGCATTACTTGAGTTACATTCTTCATACGTACCTTCATTTGATGCATCGCCACTTTCATGGTGTGTCGTTACAGTTGATTCAACACTTGCGACTGGTGAGCTGTATGATATTCCAACTTCTGCACTTTGCTTACTTTGAACTAAGGATTTCACGGATTCTTTTTTTGATACGCTGTTACTTTTGTAAGTTGTATCTATTGTGTAGACACCCCCAAAATGAATATCACCTCTGTAAAAATGAGAACCAAATTGTTGAAAATGATTCACACAACTCTTGTAAGCATCATCATATTGTTGTAAAGTCAAGAGTCTTTGAATGTTGGTCAAACCGTCAAGCACATTTTCACATATTTTCATTTTAGCAATATTTGGTCGCCATAAAGCGGTTGGAACGATGTGAGATACAAGTTTACTGTAAAATGTCCCAGACGTGTTTGTCTGTGTTTTCTCGTCATCTTCTTTTTTCTCGTCATGACTACCACCTACATGGCCACCAATACCAAACGATGAAGAGGCCGTTACTTCGGCAGCAACCCCAAACCCTGATGTCTGCACAGCTTGATGAAATGCATCGTGCTGCTCGTTCGATTCAAACTCCTCCACTTCATCTTTTTGTGCCATTAATGGTTCGCGAAACGCAACTTCAGCTGGACAATCTAGTATGGAACTTCTGAGTAAGATCCAATCCATCAAATCCGATGTGCAGTATACGCCTCTCAGTGCATTTGATTTTTCAACAACTCCCAAAGGAGGCATGTCTTCTTTTGAAATCAAATCCCTGCTGTATCCTAGGTCTTTTGTGATATTTTCAAGGTATTTCTGCTTTGCTGTGTTATCTGCAGTTTTTATCCAATCGGCATCAGGCCCTCCTATCATATCCTTTAACTCTTTGAATGCTGCTTCCGTTGACGGTTGGTCATCTGAACTGCTTTTCATTTTACTCAATAGTTTTTCTAGTCTTTCTTCACATTCTTTTCTTTTCTTGGTATTTTCTTCTTCCATCTTCTTTTCTTCTTCCGTCCTCTTTTCGTCTTCCTGTGTTGTATCACTTGCACTTTTCTCTTCTTCAGCTTTCTCATGCTCATCGTTATTGTCGGTTTCCATATCTTTCAAAGGTTTGTTTTGATAATTTGCTAAGAATGAAAAAATGTCCATTTCAATCAACACTTCCTTATATCACACATATAATAAATATTTGTTATGCACAATGATTAGTGTTGTTTAATTTGTTGTTTCTGTTAATAACAACGCTAGAATAAAACAGTTTTTTAGTTTAAAAAGGTAAAATTGTTATGGTAAATACAATTAAAATATTATTGATATTTGTGTCTCGTATGCACTGTCGGCATTAAGTTTCACTTGACAAGTTATGCCGTTCATTGAAAATTAATGATGTAGAGTGAAAAGTAAAATTATGCCTGATTTTTTTGTTTATTGTCTTTGATTTCATAGTATCAAGACTAACATTTGAAGTATCATTGAAGTAATGTAAAGCTATGAATTTAATGTGGGTAAAGAACAACTTAGATGGCATTAATAACATGTATTTCTGTTTGAGTTAGTACAAATATATAATTTCAATCCTGTAGTGGTTCATTGTTTTATTGAGAATTTGGTTAAGAAACGTCTCTGAAAACCAGTTATATTTGATAATTAATAACAATAGAAATCCTTCATCGTCGATTTTATCATTAAAAAGAGGATAAAGGTAAAAACAATGATATAGCAAATGATTAAATATGACCGTACAAGAAACGCCAAAACGACATAAATATGTCTAAGAAAGCTCAAACTCGGCTCTATAAAGTGTGACACTTACAGTGGTTAGGTTTTTAGAACCAAGTGTTGTAATACTATGGTGGAATATAGTGACATGATGTAGTGCTATGATGTCGTCATTTGATGGAGTGCTATGATGTCGTCATATGACGTAGTGCTATAAAGTCGTCATATGATTTAGTGATATAATGTAGTGTTATAATGTAGTGGTATAATGTAGTGTTATAATGTCGTCATATGATGTAGTGCTATGATGTCGTCATATGATGTAGTGCTAAAATGTCGTCATATGATGTAGTGCTATAATGTCGTCATATGATGTAGTGCTATGATGTCGTCATATGATGTAGTGCTATGATGTCGTCATATGATGTAGTGATATAAAGTCGTCATATGATGTAGTGATATAATGTAGTGTTATTATGTAGTGTTATAATGTAGTGTTATAATGTAGCGTTATAATGAAATGCTATAATGTAGTGATATAAGGTAGTGTTATAAAGTAGTGAGTTAATGAAGTGTTATAATGTAGTGTTATAATGTAGTGATATAATGAAGTGTTATAATGTAGTGTTATAAAGTAGTGTTATAATGTAGTGATATAATGTGGTGATATAATGTAGTGTTATAAAGTAGTGTTATAATGTAGTGATATAATGTAGTGATATAATGTAGTGATATAATGTAGTGTTATAAAGTAGTGTTATAATGTAGTGATATATTTTAGTGATATAATGTAGTGATATAATGTAGTGTTATAATGTAGTGATATAATGTAGTGATATAATGTAGTGTTATAATGTAGTGTTATAATGAAATGCTATAGTGTAGTGATATAAGGTAGTGTTATAAAGTAGTGAGTTAATGAAGTGTTATAATGTAGTGTTATAATGTAGTGATATA
>JAUMGZ010215570.1:0-11733 GCA_032359645.1 Pododesmus macrochisma
CGATCTATTTTAAGACGGTCTGTCGATGTGCATGAACTAATACACCGATGACATTGCCTAGCAAGTCGAGTGAGTAAACGACCGGCAGCATTCAAGGTATTATTGCGTCGACTATAAATATTAATGAGTCTATGTAACCAATAAATACTTAAAAACTGATTCACCCTTTGATGGTATTATGCTTGAACCTTGTTAAGATATCTTCTAAAATACAGACAGAGTTACCCCCCTTTGGCACTTTGACAGAAATTTACAAACATGAACCTTGTCAAGACAAATTATGTGTTACAAATTGAGAGTTATCACCGTTTGCCTATTTGATGGTACATGTATTAATTATGAACCTTTTTAAAATAACTCCTGTGTACCCCTCTAACACTAGTACCATGTTAAGATAGCTCCTGTAATACAGACTGAGAGTTATTGTCCTTTGACAACTCCTTCGTTATTGCTTGTCCTATTTTCATATAAGCCAAAGATCTTGTTTTTAAGACAATTTGTGCATATTAAGCGAGGAAGTTTTCCTTCAAAACAGTTGAGAGTTTTGGTATTAAAAATTACATTTTGTGGAATAGGGTTAAGGTAGCTTCTCCATTACACCTTTTCCAATTTCTTAATCTCACACAGAAATGCCAGGGATTTTTCTAGGGGTGATTTTGGGCCGAATAATGGCCCCATTCCGGATGAGATTTAGGGAATTTTTTTCCCCACTTCATGTCAGAAAATTTCCAAATTGAAAATATGTAATCGAGTTTTGCTGAATATGAATTTTTTATAATCCAATGCACCACATCTATAATCTATATATTGAGCTTGTCCTGACTGCTCACATATTTGCACTGTTGTTACATCCTTTAAGCAAGTTAAAATGCCATTGTCTCACAATTCCAAGAACTGCACACAAAAATTAGGAAAGCCAACACAAAAAATGTGCCAGGCATTCAACATATCTATAAAAAGAACAACAAATCTAAATCAGACAAAACTGTTCATCTTGTGCCTCCATCTCACTCTGAATCTGACATTAAACTTATCAACTCCTTGGTTACAATTTATCAGTATGCCTTGTCCTATCAGCAGATGTTGCGTTACAAAACCTTAATATCCAGAAGTGTATAGAGCAAGAATGTTTGTGTTTGCTTCATGTTATAAGTGTTCTGGCAATTCCTTTCGAAGGACGAGTTAATCCTCCCCTGAAATGTACCTTTGTACAAATGAACTGTCAAACTGCCACACCTGTCTTAAGCGTAAAGCTTATATATCTGTATCTATACAGACTACAGTTGGTCTACTGCTTATAGTTATACTTCAACATATTTTAATGTCTAATACAATGTATGTGCATGTGTAAAAATGTAGCTGTCTGTATAGTTATGGGTCAATAAGTTCTAGGTCAACTGCTGACACTTAAAACTCTGTTAAGGTCAACTAGGTTGAATATTAAAATGTAGAAATCTGTTCATTCCCAATATGTGTGCAATTCGAATTTAGATATATGTTCAGGCCCAATAGTTGTACAGTTAAAATTAAATACATGATCTATAGAAGTCCAATATGAGTACAGTTAAAATGTAGTTATCTGTCAAGGTCCAATAGCTATATAGGTGTACAGTTAAAATGTACCGGTAGATATATGTTAAGGTCCAATAGCTATATAGGTGTACAGTTAAAATGTACTGGTAGATATATGTTAAGGTCCAATAGCTATATAGGTGTACAGTTAAAATGTAGAAATACAATGTATCTGTTAAGGTCTTATATATGTGTACAATTAAGATGTAGATATCAGCTGTTAGTGTTACGGTCACATATATATAACAGTGCCTGCAGTGTAGAGTTAAAATGTGGTTACACGTATATGTAAAAGTCCAATGATTAAGTTTTAAAATGTAGATAACTGTTAAGGTCCAATATGTCAACATTTAAAATGTAGATATTTGATAGGTCCAATAAGTGTACAGTTCAAATGTAGATATGTTTTAAGGTCCAATAGGTGTACAGTTAAAATGTATATATTTGTTAAGGTCCAAAAGGTGTACGGTTAATTGTAGGTATCTGTTAAGATCTACTAGATGTATAGTTAAAATGTAGATATCTTTTAAGTTCTAGCAGGTCTACTGGATATATTTTAGGTCCAATTGGCCATATGTTCAAATTAATAAGATTTCTGTAAAGGGCCAGTTTATGTCAATAGAGGAACATAGGGGTTTGATGAAGTGTATTACTATTAGTTGATCTAACAATGAGACAGGTGCACACATGCCTATTAAGTTGCTTTAATAGTTAATCGCTGATGTTCTACATTATGCTTCTTTATGTCAGTGTTATACAACTGCTTGTCTATTATTCATGGTGAAATGAGGAATTCACTGAATAGAATTGTTGGCATTGTATTGTTGGTGGAGTTATTTTAATGCTTCTTCCATTTGATATCGTCTATTAAACATGTGCTGTCAATTTATAATGGACACTCTTGTTTATCACTGCTTAGCAACACCTTATCTTTATAAACAAGGGTGGTGTTATTTCTCTTTAAAGGCCTGAGTGAGAAATGACAAACGTTTAATTATGTGTGGACATGCAACATTCATCAGTGCTTACATGCAGGCATTCACCAGCACATACAGTATTATGCATTATTCATACACCTCGACTCTTGGTGTAAACATTGATTTATATATCAAACCAATACAGTATAGAAAGCAAAATATTTTTTTTAAATAGTGCCATGATGTATTTAGCAGAGTGTATACATATATACAGTAGATGCTCAAGGCTAAAAACACCTGAATGTTGTTAAACAAAAGGTGCAAATGAAGTAAAACAGTGTGATATATTATATCAAATATACTTGATTTTGATGTTTCTACATGTAGTATACAATCAGAAAATTTGATAAAGAGTCAAAATAAGTTAAAGTAGTTATTGATCACAGGAATACACACAGCAACAGCATGCTTATACATTTGTACATACAAAATCAAAGTCAGCTTTATGAATCAATTCACCATTTTATAGACTCTATAGTGCTGTCTCACTAAAATATCATGCCACAGACACATTGCTATACTTTATCAACCATGGCACCAAGCCAACCTGTCCTTCTACCCAGCTGAATGTTGATTACTTGGCAAGGAGTGAGAAGATTACCTAATTTTAACATCTTAAGTGTTAAACTGACAGTTAAAGAACCTGTAATAGTCCACACACAAAGCGAACACTCTCCAAACTGAGCCATTGTAGTGGTAACAGTAAATTAAGAATGCAGTCCAAGGGTAATCAATAAATCATCTACATAGTTTTCAGTGTCGTAGCTTTGTAAACAATACAACAATTGTTCCCCATTAAAAGTGAAGTTCTTTATCTAGTATGCAAAAAAAGTGATTCTGTTTAGTATTGAACTTGAAAGTGAGCATGAGGGCAAGCTAATTTTTCTGTTATACAAGACCAGCGCAGTGCCCCTATGGTTAGGGCGTTTGCTTCATACTGGTAGACTGGTGCTAGAATATCTTGTTGTAGGGTCAAATCCTGGTTGCGTAAAAACTTACAACATTAAAATTAGGCAATCTTTGATCTTGCTCTCTGCTAAGCGCTCAGCATTACTTGGTAGATGAGGACTGGTTGGCTTGGTGTCAGGATAATGTGACAGAGTGAAGTATCAAGTCAATGTATCTGCGGCAAGATATTTCAGTGAGACAGCACTATAAAGTTGTCATAAGTCCGCACTGTCACAAGCAGACACTGTCTTGATATGACATATACATGAGTTAAATGGACACTAAACTCCAATAACAAACAAACTTTTACACAAAACAGTGGGAATAAGGGCAAACTACTCTCTCCATTCAACAAACACTATTCCACCGAAATACTTACAATGTTTTACGGATAGACAAAGCATTCACAATTGAATTGTTTTGTTTTCTGTTCTTTTTCGTGAAGTTCTTGAACATCTATGGATATGTTTTGACATTGTATTATAATACATGCATGTATACTGGTATATTATTGGGGCAATATAGACAAAATTTGATGTAGATGTTCCTCCCAATGTTCCCTATGAGAATGAAGCTTACAGCACCAATCTCCATCCAATATGTCCATCAGGACTGAAAACATTTTTATTTCTTGTCAAGAAATACTATGACTATGTTGTCCATGGTGCATCATCACATACTCCCGTGCACACAGCTTTATCCGATTAAAACTGTATATGTTCTTGCAAAATGTAGTTCTCTTCATTCTGTTCCAATTGATATGCTACATGACCATATTTAATTAAAGAAATGTTATGTTGACCTCCTATCCTCTAACCGCCTCCTACCCTTCCCTGCCTCACCCCCTTATCACCATACTGTGTATGCTAAAAAAAATTGTAAACTCTAGAACTCATAACCATATTTGATAAGATGTGCTATAAGACTTAAATTAAAAACAAGAAAAAGAAATTGACCCCTATGACCTGGCCAAGCCCCTAGTGGTCATATAAAAAATCTGATACATATATCTACTACGTCCAAAAGTTTCAAATTCCTATCTCTAACGGTGTAGGAGGAGTTGTAGGGTAAGACGGACGGACAGCGGAGACAATCACAATATTCCCGCTTTCCATCGAAAACGTGGTTATAATAAGCAAATAATGAAATATTACTCAAATGAAAGATAATAAACATGTTATTGAGTTGATCTTGTAAATCATTGATGATCCATTTGTTTTATTAACAGGAATCAGGAGAGATGGTAGCTGTGAAGAAGTTCAAAGACAGCGAAGGTCAGTTTGATGTAAACATTACAGTTGTACATGTATGCACAGCAGCAAATGTCTTACAAATTATTTTGAAGTTTAAATTAATTACAAAGAAATTTAATACTCTGCAAATGCCTAACTAATTCTGGTACAAACAGAATTGCTTACGTAACCAGTAATGGTAAATTAATTCAAGCTATTCTACATAATCATACTCATAGTGAGTTCTAAGTTACAGTCAATTAAGTCTTATACATGTACTGTATATGCAGTAAATGTCTGACTTATTCAATTGAATCAACATAATCATTGTGATTAAGTTACACTAAATCACAGGGAAAACTGACTACATGTATACAGCAAATTACTGACCAATTTATGTTAATCAACATATGCATTGTGAAGTTACGGCAAATTACAGAGAAAACTCTTTATAGTCGTGATTTGTGTATTCACTTTAACAGTTAATGTTTATATGTGGACAAAGCATCAGTCCGAGTTAAAGTTTTATCATAGGGTCTATAAGTTTGGTTTGTTTATTCACTTTAACATTTCATGTTTACTTATGGCCTAAATGGCAGTCTGAAGTAAGGTTTTATTATAGGGTATATAACTTAGTACAAGTGTGATTTGTGTATTCAATGTAACAGTATATGTATATTTATGGACTTAGTGTCCGTCTGTAGCTAGATTTTATTACAGGGTCTATAAGTGAGATTTGTTTATTCACTGTAACATTCATGTTTTATTTGGTGATTATCAAAGCCGGTGGGGCATACAATGATGTGTTCGATCAGTAAACTCTGTATGCTTTAGAACATGTCTGGACATTAGATATGCTATCAAAATTTTATTATTCTCCATTATGATGGGTTTTATCATTGAAAGCAGTGTATATCTTGTTTCTCTGTGAGAGGCCCATTCACAGAGAAGTAATAAGTAAGACGTAAATAGGTAGTACATATTTAAATAGTGTAACACAGATAATACCTGTTGCCTGCTGTGTAGTGTCAATTTAAATCCCTGATATGTTATATTGTGTCCATTTATTTGATATAGAGATTGAATGCAAAATGCATTATTGTTCATTATGAGGCCTGAGTTGAGACATGTTATTTTTTTATCCATTTGTCCATCTGTCATACTTCAGTTTTTGCTATTTAACTTAAAAAGTTCTGTTAGGTCTATTGTCCTAAATATTTGGAACAGGTTGCTAAAGCAAAGGGGTTTCATAGAATTGCTTTTCAGGTCAATAGTTCATCATCATAGGTCAATAAATTTTGGGTATTTATAACAGTGATTTCTAAAGAGGTTTAGTATAATTGGTTGTATATGTTTAATAATGTTTTTTCTATGATTTTAAATTCATTTCATAGCAAATATATGTTTTTCTGTGTATTTAAATCAGAATTCTTTGTAATTTTAATCTCAGTGAAGATCTAACTTTTTTCTAGTTTACTAAATAAATGTTTGCATAATCATAGCTAAGGGTATATACATGTCAGGAGTCATGAATATGTATTTAAAAGGTCTAACATTAAAGGGGCCTGTCAGTACTTGGTTAAAGTTCACCTTGAGGGGTTGAAATATACTAATATTGAAAAACACTTAATAAATTCAACATTTTTCTAATGCTCAAGTTGTTTAAAATTGTGTTCAGAATCGTAACTAAGGATATATAAGTATATACCGCACCTGTCCCCCTTTAGTAAAGAACACTTCCTTATTAACTACAAGGCCTAAAGTTTGATAATTGCATATGGAAAACCAAGTTTGCTCAAAGCATGACCTTGAGGTAAAAAAAAGTCTACATTTTTGGCATCAAAGTTAAACAGTTCAATTTTTAATATTTTCAACTCCTACCTCAAAAGTGTTGAACAATTTTAGCTTAACTTGATAGAATATCTGTTCTGGAGAAGGGAATACATCTTGTTGAAATAAAGCTTTTTCTGTTAGGTGACAGAACCAAATCCAAAAATGGGAATTGTTTAAAAAAAAAAAAAAAAAAAAAAAAAAAATGCTGCATGATGGCTAGTATAAAGCCTGTTTATCTTACACTCTTTGACAAAAAAACAAAATTAATTTGAGACATGACTCTGAGATCAAATATAATAACCTAAACCTTACAAACAAGAGACCCAGAATGAGTCTTGATGCTCGCCCTGAACTAATTTAATATAAAGATATCAAATTGATCAAGTTGCAAGTTCTTTCGAGTGTTAACATTTTGATGTGACTATTGCTTGTTTGTCGTTGTCTTTTATTCTGATGATCCTATTTCTTTTGTTATTTTGTAGAAAATGAAGATGTTAAAAGAACAACGTTGCGAGAGCTTAAGATGCTACGCACTCTCAAACAGGAGAATATAGTTGAATTAAGAGAAGCTTTTCGTCGCCGGGGAAAACTATACCTAGTATTTGAATATGTGGAGAGAGTATGTATTTTCTGATATATGTTATAAAATTATTTTCCATTTCAGTTTATTTCAATATTATATGTCTATAAGGTTTTGTGATCTTTGAATTTCTATAACTTCGTATAAATAAACGTTCTGACCTTGTGATGGCAGATGCTACAGTGATATTATAGATGCTACAATAGAGTACTTTAATACTAAGTACAATTGTGTTTTGATTATTTTTTGTTATTTTTTTTCATTTCTATTTTAAAAGAAAAGAAGAAATATTTCATTACTTACATGAATATTCCATTTCAGAATATGCTCGAACTCCTGGAAGAAATGCCAAATGGTGTTCCATCTGAGAAAGTAAGAAGCTATACATTCCAATTATGCAAGGCAATTCAGTGGTGCCATTCTCAAGATATCATACACAGAGGTCAGTTTCATTCAATTAATCTGTTCTCCATACATTTGATTTTTTTCTTGATTCAGTAATTAGTTGGAAGGGTTTCTTGACTTTGTTAGTTATAGTGGGAAGCATTTCTTGATTCAGTCAGTACTTACTAACTTGGTGGGAAAGATTCCTTGACTCAGTTGATTATTTGTTGGAAGGGTTTCTTGACTCAGTTAGTTTTTAGTAGGAAGAGTTCCTTGACTCTTTTGGTTATTAGTGGGAAAAGTTCTTTTGACTCTATCAGCTATTATTGGGTAAGGGTTCCCTGATTGTCTTGTTATTAGTGGGAAGGGCTCCTTGACTCAGTGGATTATTAGTGGGAAGGGTTTGTTGAGGGAAGGGTTCCCTGAATCAGTGGGTTATTAGTGGGAAGGGTTTGTTGAGGGAAGGGTTCCCTGATTCAGTGAATTATTAGTGGGAAGGGTTTGTTGAGGGAAGGGTTCCCTGACAGTAAGAAATACATTTAAATATGTGATACATTAAACAATGATGTTTATTATTTTGTAGATATAAAGCCAGAGAATCTATTAATCAGTAAGAATGATACACTAAAACTGTGTGATTTTGGTAAGTAAATCTATTTGATCATTTTTAGAAATATGCGTTAAAACTGTGTGTTTTTGGAAGTAAATGTATTGATCACTAAGCTATACTGACCATACTCTGTTTGGTCCATTGTAATTTGCACCTTCTCAAAATTAGTAAGGTATGTAGTAGAACATATCACTGTCTTCAACGTATTACCTTAAAACGGCATGTGACTGAGAATAATCATATAAATATCATTTCATGAACTGTTCAATACAAAAATTATGTTATTTGAAATTTTGGACAGATTGACATCTCCTTTTCCTGAAATGTTTTGACCATAACTTAAGAATTTTCCAAGTTGGGATGATTGTGTTTGGTAGACTGAAGCATCTTTGAATGACAAGAGGGCCACGTGAATATATTAGATTTCTGTAACCTTAACAAAACTTGTGGCCCTTTTTCATGTAAAATTTGCATAGCCTAATACAACCAAATTTGATATGCATCTTACAGCGCTCCAAGTTATTTCCACTTTAGTTGACATGGTATGCATTTGACAGTGCTCCAATATGCCTTTGTTTAGTTGTTATGATAATAAAGTTGCAAGAGGTCCAAGAAAAGTAAAGGCTGTTATTATATTGTTTTTTAAGGATTTGCTCGGAGTATTACAGGAGGACTGGTAGGTGTTTACACAGATTATGTAGCTACAAGATGGTACAGATCTCCTGAACTCTTACTGGGGTGAGTACATTACATTATAGGGCAGCGTATGGTAAGGCATAGATGTATGATCTGAAGTAGGCTGATGTATGGTCTGAAGCAGGGAGATGTATGGTCTGAAGTAGGGCTGCAATGATACACTTACCTCATGATACAATACATACTTGATACTGACCTCCTGATATGATATGTATCACAATACATATTTTGTTACAATTTCCAACAAAAATTGCAGAAAAATATGTTTATTTATTAACACAGAGATTTTCTTTTCAAACCTTTTAAAATATGTAATAATTTGTACTGAAAGTCTCCTCTTTTGAAGATTTTCTAAAGTTTCCATATAAATAATGGTAAGTTATCTAGCTCCTTTGGAGAAAACTTTTTTTCTGAATCCAAAATGTGTCGTTGGCATATTGTTTGGAAGTAAAAGAAAGGTGTCAAAAATTGAATCACGATATATTTATAATGTGGTTTTTTGTCCCATAGTTCATCTTTCCTGTCCCAATCAGAAGTGTAATATTTGTATGATAAGGCTGTAGATGTATGGTCTAAAGTATAATATTTGTTTGTTCGTTTGTTTACAGGGCAGCGTATGGTAAGGCTGTAGATGTATGGTCTATAGTATAATACTTGTTTGTTTACAGGGCAGCGTATGGTAAGGCTGTAGATGTATGGTCTAAGGTATAATATTTGTTTGTTTACAGGGCCGCGTATGGTAAGGCTGTAGATGTATGGTCTATAGTATAATATTTGTTTGTTTACAGGGCAGCGTATGGTAAGGCGGTAGATGTATGGTCTATAGGCTGTATACTGGGAGAGTTAAGCGATGGTCAACCGCTGTTTCCAGGTGAAAGTGAAATTGATCAGCTCTATGTCATTCAGAAGGTCATGGGTCCACTCCCTCCAGACCAAATGAACATGTTTTACAACAATCCAAGATTTTCTGGACTGAAGGTAAGTGCACATAACAAATTTGTCACCATAATGCCATTTTCAAGGAACTAAAAGTCATACAGACATGAAAATTCATAAAAATCATAAGTGGTTTTAGTTTAATAAGTACTACACATTAGTTTCATATATATATATGTAAGTTAGTTACTATAATCTAAATTTTCAACTTCATTAACATTCATTTCACTTTGCTTTTAACACCATTTTCAAAGAACTACGAGTCCTATTTCACTGTCTTTTTCCGGTGAGCTTTTATGGTTAGTTATTGTTTTAAAAGCACTACCCTTTTGTAAAAAAAAATAATGTAAGATCTTTGCCATGACATCGTTTTATTTGCTGGGGCAAGTAAATCGTTTCCAACATTCTCTGGTTTTCTTTTTGTTAAAAACATTTTATTTTATATGCAGTTTCCTTCAGTGAGTCGACCACAGACTTTACAGAAACATTACCATGGAACACTAAGTAGTGTGTATCTCGACTTCATGGAGGTGATTATCATTAATATGTGTATTATATAGATTTTTGTCACATTGTGTGTAACTATCATTGCACCCTAAATTTTTACTTCTTTGTCAATACTTTGATTAGTATAAGTCACTAAATTATGTAGACAACATCATCTGTCAGTCAAGGTCTCTAAATAGTATAGAGAAATGCTTTATCATCAGGTTTGTTTCAACGTTTTAGAATGTACTCAATAACACATCATATTGCTTCATGTATGCCATGTTAAAAGTTTTCTTGATATATGTGCAATTCATGAGCCATGTCTTTGATCCCTTTTTCTCAGTCATAAACCTTTGCATGGTTTATTTCTAAAGATGAATAGTGTAAGAATTTGTGAAAAGAAAATATACAACATAGCAAGTAAAGGCTTAGACAATTTAGTAAATCATCATAATTCTACCATCTATTAAACTATCTGTTATAACTACTCCTGAAAAACTGGACAAGGTAATATCATCCAACCTTATATTTTGTATCCTGAGGACCTCCAGATTTTGTCCTGTTACAGTTAGGCTGGTAAATGCCAAGGTCTAACACTTGTTAGTATCCAAAAAAACTTTAGGCTTTAAATGATTAGCCCAGTCACGTTAGAGTTTAACACTAGTATTAGATTTCTGTCTGTAGAAAGAAAATGTTCACACTTAAGCTGTGATAACAGGATTTAATGATGATTTCTCTAACCTTAATATAATTGTTTTTTAGAACACTTTAATGCTGGAATACAACGAACGTTTCCTCATCGGGGAGTGTTTGATGCACCAAGTCTTCCAAACAGAACAGCTATTAGACCGTAGTCAACCCCTTGTTGTCAAACGCACAGGAAGTAGTAAGAAACGCAAGAATGACTACACAAACAATGTAGATAGGTAAGATGTCTGACATATAGTCACTCATGTTGCAACACAAATGTAGGTCTTATAGCTATAGCAACATAAATTTTGGTCTTATTGCAACACAAATGTAGGTCTTATAGCTATAGCAACACAAATGTAGGTCTTATAGCTATAGCAACATAAATGTTGGTCTTATTGCAACACAAATGTAGTTCTTATAGCTATAGCAACATAAATGTAGGTCTTATAGCTATAGCAACACAAATGTAGGTCTGATAGCAACACAAATGTAGGTCTTATAGCAACACAAATGTAGGTTTTATTGCAACATTAATGTAGGTCTTATAGCTATTGCAACACAAATGTAGGTCTGATAGCTTTAGCAACATAAATGTTGGTCTTATAGCAACACCAATGTAGGTCTTATAGCTATTGCAACACAGATGTAGGTCTTATAGCTATTGCTACACAAATGTAGGTCTGATAGCTATAGTAACATAAATGTTGGTCTTATAGCTATAGCAACACAAATGTAGGTCTGATAGCAACACAAATGTAGGTCTTATAGCAACACAAATGTAGG
>JAUMGZ010215581.1:0-11733 GCA_032359645.1 Pododesmus macrochisma
TGTGAGAGAGTTGCCAGTGACTCGCCGTAGGTCGGTGGTTTACTCCGGGTACTCCGGTTTCCTCCACCAGTAAAACTAGCACGTCCGTTAATGACCTTAGCTGTTGATCGGACAATAAGCCCTTATACAAACAAACAAACAAAGTATCGACTGAAAGCCCATTAAGAACATCACCCCCACTGTCTGATAAGTTCATAAGGCGCACCCCTTGCAGCATATTCGGTGGCTAAACCATTACGACAAGAGTGTGACTTAATGGAACGGTCTGAATTAATGCATGCAAATGATAGGGCTTTTCTAAGGAATGCACACAACTAAAATCTAGACAAAGTGGAGATATCGTAATAAACAAACAAACGAGAACCACTGCTGGTTGGTCTGATCTTCATATAAATATGAAGAAGCTGAATTGGACAAATAGATGTTCGAATGCACTAGCATGTTCACTTAACACATTCATTATTTGGCACGAAGCGCAGTAATGAAGTAATTTCACCAACTCGAAGTAATGCAAAAAATGCCAATGAAAATACAGAAGAAAACATAATAGCCTCATAATCAGATTAACAAAGAGAACCTAAAGCAGTTAGAAGTTGTTTGAGGATTTCAATGGTGAGGCAGCCCGCACATCTAAACTGTAAGGTATATTATGATGGAAACCCTCAAGCAATTTTGCAACCAGAAAATATTGTGTGAATCTTGCATGCCGCGCAGTTTATGCGCGTAACTTAAACCTGTTATATAAGTGGTAAGTTTAAATGGGCAACTCAAAATAATAAGACATAAGGACCGTCAACTTTGGGGCACCAAAAGGGTTTATAATTCAGGAATAATCATGGAACTTGTATTGGTTTACAAAAATAATGAACAACCTTACTAATAACACTCCAATTCACATGAACCGCCGACGAATCTTGTGTTTTTATCTTAAAAAGTGCATTTTAGCAGCTAACTTAGTCATTGCTAACTTTTCTATATAGCGAATTAGCGTGTAAATGCGTCAATTAATGTATGAAATGTGCAATTGCAATGTATTTACCTGAAAAAAGTTGTACTGTTATATTATGTATTTGGCAATAAATAAATATAAATATCATATTTATCGGAGGCATGATTCAGGTTGCATTTTTTTATTCCTATCCGCTACCTGGTTGGTATAGCCCTAATTAACACCACCGACCTGTGGAAATCTCTGTTGCCAATATCAAACAGCAATAACTTTCTTCAAGGTCAGATGTTGTCAGGAATTACAGGCTTCCATTGTACTGCTGTTGCGCTTCTCGCACTTTTGAATGTATTTCGCAAATTTAAAAAATGTCCTCCTATTAAACTAGAAGACCAATAGCTTAATGATTTTATATGTAGTAACCTTTGGGCAAGAAGTATGCGGAACTGTTTTACTGTATATTGCCTATTCATTAATATTAATAATTCAATTATTGATATAAAAAAAGAGGCAATAAGTAGTTAAACGGCGCCCCATAGTTTAAAAATATATTGCATATTTTGGGGTAAAAGCTCAGTCTTACCCAGTTTACAGCCTATGCTACCTTTGTGCGTCCCTACCAAAAGAAAATTATAAATTCTACGTCTTATATTAGGGCTAGCATATTTAGCGCGCATTATGATAATTTGTCTGCAGGCCTGCGTTATAGGCCTGCGTCAGAGTTATAGCTCAATAAACGTCAACCAACACCAGTTTAATACTTATATTTTAAATTATGTTTCTTCCACAATAACTGTTTTTTCCAGTAATACACATGAACTGAAATTGAAATTCACAGCCGTACGGGTCTTTAACGGAACAACCACCGGAAATAACTACTGTAGACATGTTTTCAAAGCAACAAAAAAGTACTTAGAGAAAATAACAAAAGCATATAATGTTTTTATTTATATGTAATTTGAATCATAAAAAATGTCCAAAACATGTTGATTAACAACTGTGCAATCAAAAAGTAATAGTTAAAAGTTAAAAAGAAACACGAGTGTGTTTTCGGAGTAATTACAAGTACTAGAGTTTATGCTAAAATAAACGTCAACAACATTATAAATGTGAATATTAACTGATAAATCTACAGTTTAGGCAAATTTAGAAAAATCATATCTTAACAGCTTACTTAAATAACCCTCCACAGTAAACTCTGACGACCATCTTTTTTTAAAGATATTTCTTGTTTTAATATAAAACTTCCATTCGAATGCTACACCGAGTTGATCAAAGTCACCTGACCACACCACTAATAGCCGGCATGCTGATTTTATATCTGCTTTAGTAAGCAAAGCCCCCTTTCACAAGAGACTGTATCATTTTAACAGCGTAATTCACATTGGAATAGTTTACCGAGTAAAGACCATTGTTAATAAAATCATTTACTGAATTCCCTTCAGCGGAGGAAAGATGATGAAAAACAAAATCGAAATCGAAAATAACCATTTTTTGTGTAGGTATCAAGCTAATAGTTGAAAATGAAGATTCAGAAAAAAGAACCTGATATGCGACCTAAACGAGTTTCTTTTGCTAATTTGTCTTTGAGAATATGGGAGGCTTAGGGAAAACTTTTTACATTGTTTGCAAACCTTTGGGACCTTGACCCTGAATAATGAAGAGGAAAACCAAATTTTAAACCTGATATTAGCTCCTAAGCAACATTCTGCTGTGGGTAAGCTTATACAGCTTTTTCTAATATATCTATCTGTTTATTAGTAATTTTCCAAGAGTATTTATGGGAATGGGCTCATTACTACTAGTATTGCTACTGCCTACAGTTGAAACTTTGATGGTGACCGAAACATGTTTCGCAACAGTGACTGAACATACATTTTTTACTATATCCACATTTTCCATTGTTGTACAACCTGCAACATCCACCCCTTTTTGAATAGATTGTTGGCCTTTTTGATAACGTTTGTGTGTTCAACAAGTGTGATTATTGTTAAATTTCACAGAAGGTCAACCCTGGAAACTGCCAAGTAAGAAGTGGGGAGTTTGACGTCTTAAGCGTACCAGAGCGGCAATTTGAAGACGAAACTGCCATAGTGTTGTTGAGTATAACTACCATACGGGGCCACGCTACTCTTACACCTGGAAACATAGATCTTCTAGAGCTCTGTGTTCATAGTTCCCCAACACGAGAAGGGGATCTGGCTTTCCGCAAGCAAAATTGCTCGTCGTATGAATTCCAGCCTAAATAAGCAACGCGTTCATTTGCAAGTCTATATTGAACATGTGTTTAAGTAATTATTGGTATTTGTTGAGCCATTTTTATAACAATGTTCCTATATATATATTTCATAAAAGCTGAAGGCCAGATATGGATGTTTGTAAATTCTTTCTCATTTTGTTTAACCAGAATTCGCCTGTTGTAAAATTAATATAATCTCCACTTCAGGTTTTTCATTCTATTTTACTGGAAGGTGGGTACCAACAGCATCGTATGCAGGAATAGATGAAATTGGCTGCGCATTTAGAGAAACAATATCCGCCAAATCCGAACCTAGGTCCCCTTTATGTGCCCCGACTTGATTAGGAGTATGTTATTCATTGCTATAAGTGTAACCGATGTGTATGGGTTGCAGTGGAGCAGTCAAATCTGTAATAGGGCTGATACTTGTTAGACACGATGCTTGAAAACTACCCAGGCCCCTTCCGAGACCCCATTAATATTATGTATAATACAAGCCGCGTTATTTGTAAACATACCAATGTTACTAGCGTGTTGCCGATTTGATGCAGCATGTTCAATCCCAACTAAGTCTTGTTCATTATTTGATGTGTTTCCCCTGCAGCTTGGTACATAATCAGCGGCAGTAGTGGGTGTGATGAGACTGACGACATATTCAATATTTTGCTTAGTAGAAGGCTGTCGCACCGTTCTGTTTGTGCGTGTTCCTCCACTTTTCCCTTTAGAACCATCACTTGATTGCTTGCGTTTCGGATACATCACTTATTAAGGGGAAATAGCTTTAAAATGTCTTGTTGAACAATTCCTTTGTTCTTGTAGATCGGAAAAACCATGCGGTAATCTATTTCATGCAGACGCTTGAGTAGACTTGCAATGTCAGTTATAGACTGGACGCTTGAATATATTTGCAAAGTCAGTAATAGACTTGTAAAGTCCAAATTTCATAAGAAATTACTCTGAACTTGACAAACCTCACTTTAATTAAGGCAATGTTAAAAAAATATTCATCTAGATAAACTCAATTAATTTATTTTATTTTAGTTGAGGCTGACCTTAAGTGCCTTCATTTAGGTATGTAGCTTGTTTATATTGCTTTGGCTCGTTTTTTCATAGAACCCCTCTGTCCGTATTGTGGTTTAACAAACAAAATGTATTCTCGCCAAAAAATATTGCTATTTAGCAACAAATAGTGGCAAATCTTCAGAAGTAGTTCGAGACTTGTTGTAATGTCGCAATTTTACAGATGATTTCAAGGATCTTGTTCATTTAGTTTGTGTTGTGTCATTTTGTAAAGATTTTGTTGTGAATAATATATGTATGTGTTTCTTTTTTCAGATCTACTCGTTTTTATTTCTGTGCACATCTTTATCTTACGTTATTTAGGGATTAATACTTTGCTGTGGTGTATATGAATATATTGGATTACAACGGTGGTTAGCTTCAATTTTTGGATTATTTCTTTACTGTGATGTATATGACTATCTTGGATTACAACGGTGTTTAACTTCGAAATTTTGGATTAATACTTCACTGTGATGTATATGAATATGTTTGGTATAAACGAAGCCATTCTGCGAATTTCAAAAAAGTTATCCTATTCTGTTTGGATATAAATATCCTGGATCATGACGATTATGAGTTGCGCATATCTCGGAAAGTGTGGTAAGTGCTAACTTTCTTAAATGTCTTTGAGTTATATAAATAAACCAAATCGACGCATAAAAGGTGGTTTATCTTTATTTCTGAGTATAGTTATTCAATATTCCTTTTTAAATATTATTTTCTTGAAATACTCATGCCAATTTTTTCCGATTTTTTTAATCACAGGCCCTATAATTTTTCCAAAGTAATAATAGCTACGTTTTATAAATATGCAATATATATGCTCGAACAGAGAATAATATGTTGGTCGTAATATCAATTATATTTATCTTTGGCCCGTTTCAGTTTTCAATTTTTCTGCATTTAATTATATAATCTAAAAAATCAGTTCAAAAGAAACAAATACCGTATAAACAAGTTAAATATTTATTATAGGGTCCCGCTTTGAAACAAATGGGTGCCCTTTAGTAGTCTCTCTGTCTGTCTGTCCATTCACAATTGTTTTCCGAAGTACTACTGTTCACATTCTCAACCAATTTTTCTGAAACTTGACAAACATAAGTACCATGTGCATTTGTGGTTTGTTTCCTGTTTTAAAATCTTAAATACACAAAAAACCAATATATATGGTTTCCATTCGACGAGGCTCTAGTCGATGGGTCAGTCTTTATGTTACATGTGAATACCTTAGGGATACTAAAGACCTTACAATTTCAAAACTTTACATAACATTTTCTCAAAAAGTATTCATATTCAATTGCACGATATCAGGTATAAGCAAAAGAGCCAAATACATTTTTTTACCAGATCCAGAATATACAATCAGTTTTGTACTGTTAACCCTATACGCTTCTCCTTACCTTTAAACAAAACTGAATTTTTACATAATAGTGAATTTTCCAGCATCATTAGCACACTTTTCAAATTTTAAAACGTAATTTGTAAAATTATAAATCATTTATCAAGCTTTTTTGTAACTTTTTTTGGATCTGTCTATTATGAATAGCCATGCAAGTTTTAAAAGAGATCCAACCATAAATATAGGAGAAAATTGGAACCAAAACAGACACCTTATTGCAATTTAGGAAGTGGACAAAATTAAGTTTGTGAAAATGTTGGACAATATCTTTGAAAATAATCCCATAAAACATAACTAGACACACAATATTCGCACTTTCTATCTTAACAGTGAATTGTCTTAATTTTTTGTATTTTCTACTTTAACCAGTTTTATAGAACATGACGGTTGCTTTAAAGCAAGATCTGATGTTCGCAACGGTGATGTCTCACATAGAGTGTTGGCTATTTCCTCTTATATATCATAATTGTGTATCATACTCAACTCATTGAATAGCCCCATTTACTACATCTTGGCAACAATTTATACACACTTTATTGTATTGACATAAGACAGATATCTATGAAAAAAAATCTTACATTAGTAGTTAGATATTGTTATCTAAAATTATTTAATTATTAATATTTATTTCTATTTTTGATCCCTGATCAAGCCCATGTTTATTTTAATGAAAAATAACTCTGGCACAAATAGGTTTTAATTTTTGGTACATTTGAGATAAGTCCTGCACCTTTTATGTCTACTGAGTCTAGACTACAAAACAAAATTAAAAAAACAAAGATAAAGGGCAAATAATACACAAAAGATATGTTTCTATCAGAAAACATCGTTCATTCAAAAATAATAACAAGGGATTAACACCAACTTCAAATCGAATACATCATTTAAAAGTAAAATATTGTCATTAGTAGGCCCAGTGGTTTTTGATTATTGTTTCCCAATTAGCTTACGCAGTTATTGTTTGTTTGTCTATGTCTCTCGTTCTGTTGATTCTATTCATACTGTTTTTTATTGTGAATTTTACACTGAGCCCAGTAGACACAAACAGGTGCATGAAAGAAACCCTTAAACAATGTCAGCCTCCGTCCTTTTTTTAACAGGTGTGTATAGATATATTACCCTCTACTATTACTGGCGCTATGGCAGTCACTGTTTTGCTAAGGTTTGGCAATGCTTGTACGTCTGCCGCAGGTTCAATAGAAGAATCGGCATCATTTGCTTCCTTACGTGACTGTTGTGCCAATACAAAAAACGCCACTTTCCTCTTGTTTTCTGTTTCAGCCATAACGACTACCTATTGTCAACATACAAAGAGATTACCTGACACATAGACGCTATTAAAATGCATTAATTAAGTGATTATTTATTAACATATCCTTATTTGATTACATATAAAGCATATTATATATATATATATTTGTTTTCTACATTTTGCTGAAATATTTCTATGATGAATAGTTTGTTGCGGATGTTTCTGTTTTGTCAATGTCTTTCGATTTGCTGATTTCACTGATCTTAATGCTTAACCCATATTTGAGCTCGTATATAATGCTTTGTCCAAGTATAGAGGAAGTATGATAAGTCCACTCACAAAATACTGTGCTATCACGTTAACGAGGTAGACAAACAATACATCTCAATAGTGTGGTCAATCGATTGCGTTATCCTATTGTAATGCTACGCAATAGATACAAACAAGAAGAAATATGATCAACAGAACAAATTCTATAAGTATTTAGTATATGCAAATAAACTTGAACTGACTAAAACGCAAAACGACAAGAAAACTGGTTTACTTATCCGTTGATCATCAATTATATCCTACGACCACTGCGTGTCATAACGCCGGATAAGGCTTTCATTAATTTGCTCAATTTTCAGAACATTTGACTCATCGAATAACACTTTCTGTCAATTTCGGCTAAAGAATAACTTTCAATTCCATATGCATTGATATTCATTAAAATGTAAGGTCGATAATGACTATTACCTTGCAATTATTATTGAAACATCTCCCTCTCTATTTTTAGATGTGGAAAAACCATGAGAGGTGACACAAAGGGGAGTAACTTTGTAAATAAGGTGTTTTGCTGTGAAAAAAGTACAAAGCTGCTTGTGACATAAATGATAATTATATTTATCGAAATAATTTAGTTACCTACCCTGATTAAAATGTCATATATTTCTGGTTATTTGGTAACAATCACCAAGTGCATTGTTGTTATCTACTGATTATGAGTATCATCGCTTTCTTGTTTACTTGTTACAGTCATCAAATGTGATTTGTTGTTAACTGATTATGAGTATCATATATATTCTAAGTATAATCTGTTTTCTGTTTACTTGTAAGATTCTTGTTTACTTTTCCCTTTTACCAAATGTGAAGTTGTCTACTGATCATGAGTATCAGCTTTTTCTTGTTTATTTGTTACAGTTATCAAATGTGCAGTTGTCTACTGATAAAGGGAATCATCGGTTTTGTGTTTACTTGTCACAGTCATAAGTGTGTTGTTGTTTTTGTTATTAGTATCATCTATTTCTTGTTAGCTTGTCACAGTCATCGAGTGTGTCGTTGTTGTTGTTGTTGTTGTTGTTGTTGACTTCATTTCTAGTGAATATAATTTATTTCTTTTTGGCTTGACATAGTCATCAAATGTGTTATTGTGTGGTTGTTGTTGTTGATTTTGTATTTTACTGATTATAATTTATATCTTTTTCGCTTGGCATAGTCATCAAATGTGTTATTGTGTGGTTGTTGTTTTTGATTTTGTATTTTACTGATTATCATTTATTTCTTTTTCGCTTGACATAGTCATCAAATGTGTTGTTGTTGTTGTTGTTGTTGTTGATTTGTATTCTACTGATTGTCATTTATTTCTTTTTCGCTTGACATAGTCATCAATTGTGTTATTGTGTGGTTGTTGTTGTTGATTTTGTATTCTTCTGGTTATAATTTATTTCCCTTTTCGCTTGACATAGTCATCGAATGTGTTATTGTGTGGTTGTTGTTGTTGTTGTTGTTGTTGTTGTTGTTGTTGTTGTTGTTGATGATTTTGTATTCTACTGATAATAATTAATTTATTTTTCGCTTGACATAGTAATCAAATGTGTTATTGTCGTTGTTTATTTATCTTTTAATCCACTAACTCAAAAGTATCATATGATTCGTTTTTACTTGTCACATTACTCAAGTGCGTTGCTGCTGCTGCTGCTGCTGCTGTTGTTGTTGTTTGTTGTTGTTGTTGTTGTTGTTGTTGTTGTTGTTGTTGATTAGGTTGTTATTGTTGTTATTTAGTAATCCATGAGTTTTATCAGTTTCCTCTTAACCAGTCATCCAATGAGTTGTTGGTTGTATCTACTGATTTTGCTAATCACCTGTTTCTTGTTTTTTTGTCAAATGTGTCATGTATTCAACTCAAGAGTATCATATAATTTCTTTCATAGTCATTAAATGTGTTGTTGTTATTTTCGACGTCATCGTTGTTGTTGTCGCCGTTGTTGTTGTTGTTGTTGTTGTTGTAGTAATTTATTATTGTAGTCAACTGATAATGAGAATAATATATTTCCTGTGTTGTCACAGTCATCAAATATGTTTTTGTTGTCTAATAATCAAGAGTATCATCTATTTCATGTTTACTTATCACATTCATCAAGTGTGTTGCTGTTGTTGTTGTTGTTGTTATAATCATGAGTATGATCTGTTGCTTGGTCATGAAGTGGGTTGTTGTTGTTGTTATCGTTTTCCTTGTATTGATTATAGGTATAATATATTTCCTGTTTACTTGTCACAGTCACCAAGTGTGATGTTGTTGTCTCAGGATAATGAGTAGCAACTGTTTCCTGTGTAACTGTCAAGGTCACAACATATGATGTTTTTGTTGTCTACTGTTATGTTTCTTGTTTACTTATCACGGTAACACGATGATTTGTTTTGTTATCTACTGATCATGAGTATCAACTGTTTCTAGATAATTAAATATGGTGTTGTTGTAGTAGTGTTAACTTATTAATATTAAACATGATGATCCCGCTGGATATTATTTAAAGCAACTGCTACGGGAAAAAAATGCCCTCAAGCGTGAGCACGTGCATGTTTTAAAAAATATCAAAATATATGATACAAGGAAAAATAAGTGAGAAGGACCTTGCAAAAATATACCTTGCCTTCACCGGAATCCAATGGCGGATGTTAAAACGAAAATGATATTTCCCTACGAAGGTCGATGATTACACTATAAAAAAAAGAGTGCGTTAATCAAAGTCAGCAATTTTGAAAAACCGTCAAGTTAACACTTTAGTTAAGCACACTTGTTTTTGTTATATGAATTAAACAGTAAATGAATAAAAAAAAATATCAATAAAACATCACACTAACATGTTGCACGATAACCTGAACGTAGGGATACATATGTATAGTCTTATCGTACATTTTTGATTTCTATAGATATACTATAAATAGAGGATCTGTAATGAGTTTCCGTTTATAATGAAATTTGTTAATTTAATATGCAATGGAAAAGAAGTTCAGATTCTTGTTATCATATGACTCAATTTAAATTGTCCTTTGCCCTTTTGTTATAAAATGCTTTAACATATGTTAAACTTAGTAGTGAAATGCCTTTCCGTAACAATGTCAATCTTGAATTTAAGATTTCTATATATAGGTATACAGTTAAACTGTTTTTGCATTTCGTACACGAAACTTATATGGATAAATACAATGCGTTTTCCACATAATACAAATCAATCAATATTCATTATGTTTGTAATGTATTGTTATTTGTTCATAGTAACAATGCGATTAATTGTCCGCACTTTAACTTTAAACAAAAGATAATTGAGCTTATGTTTAATAAAGGGTTTGTTTAATTACTAATGATTAGATATACAGGATATTTTATAAACATCACAACTCACCAACATTTTATCAGGTTTGGAGTATACGTCTTCTATCTCTAACATGTGTGTTAGGAGATACATGTATTTTTATTGTTATACTAGATATACATTAAAAATATAGTAACGCTAAAGTTACATCACAGCTTCTCTAACATCTACATACATTTTGTACCTCAGTCATCAAACACACAGAAAGAAACAACAACAGAAAGCAAAAATGATCTGTCACAACTTTTCTGTTTTCAGACATTTATTCGTGCATTAACGTTCGAACTTTTAATGTACACAATAAAGTATGAACGCATCTTTATCACTACACAATAATACATACTTTCATTTTATGTGTTTGTTCTGATCTCTTTTTCTTTTGAATTATTATAAGGCGCATTAGTAAAATTCCAATCGATTATTTAACCATGAAAAGGATTTAGTTTTTAATATCAATAAATGTATTCAATGTTAAAACTATCTCAGTTTGTTAACTTGCCCACATGCTTATAGATATATATATTAATTTTATTTGTAAATCTGTTAATGATTTATCTCCGTATAATACAAATACTGAATCATATCTATATATTGTGATTCTCATAAAGTAAAGAGACTATTTTATATAACAATATATTTGTTATGGGTTGATTTCATGTATACAACATGATTTTTAAATAATATGTTTGTATAGTTGAGTGCGTCAGTGAGATTTAAATAACCTGTTAATTTAACTTACATTCAATTAGATTTGCATTTGTCCATTTTTTGTCTAATTCAGGAAAACAGCTACCTATTTCATTACAATATTTATAATAAAAGTTTTTTTTTTATAAATAGTTCTTTTTGTTAACATTTTAGCATTAATCAAATTGAAAAGCATTTATTAAATACTAATTGCTGACAGCATAATTTATATAGACACTATTTTGTAAAAAATGCGTTTTCAATTAAAAAAAAGATTTTTAACGTCAGATTCCATTTAATGACATTAGTATGTACACCACCTATAGTTTGATGTGGCAGGTACTTAGGTGACACGACCCTAATACCATAATAACAATTCCATTTTATTTCTCATCTGTCAATGTTCATTTCCAAAATTGCTGTTTTGTTGTTGTTGAACTAAAAAACAGTATGAATAGGATCAACAGAACGAGAGGCATTGACAAACAAACAATAACTGCGTCAAATAAAGAA
>JAUMGZ010215592.1:0-11732 GCA_032359645.1 Pododesmus macrochisma
ACTTATAGATGGTGTCAATGTTTACAATAACATAACTTATAGATGGTGTCAATGTTTACAATAACATAACTTATAGATGGTGTCAATGTTTACAATAACATTACTTATAGATGGTGTCAATGTTTACAATAACACTACTTATAGATGGTGTCAATGTTTACAATAACACAACTTATAGATGGTGTCAATGTTTACAATAACACAACTTATAGATGGTGTCAATGTTTACAATAACATTACTTATAGATGGTGTCAATGTTTACAATACCATAACTTATAGATGGTGTCAATGTTTACAATAACATATCTTATAGATGGTGTCAGTTGTAAGAAAAACACTAAACTTAAGACAAAAGTTTGAAAAATCTCTATTCCAAACTTTGATTGCAAATTTTAAACATTTTTTCTTTAAAATATATACCGGTATTTAAATTTGCTACTTCTTAGTCTATTTGGGATTCAGTACACTTTAAATGTCTTAAATCATAATTCTCATATTTGATACTCTAATTTTTCTAAATCAAACCAGTGAAAAAAGATAACAGTAAACAACAGATAAACAGAATACATTGGCATGAAATAAATAAACCCCTTGTATCTTCAGTATTAATGGACAACACAGTAAACTCTCTTTGCAGAAACATTAAAATATAAATTGATTCTAATATTAAAGACCTTTAAGTTTCCATTTTATGGGAAATTAAAAAAAAAAATGGAATTGAAAATCTTTAAGCAATTAAGTTATTTTCGATATCAATATAGATTTGAATTGAATTGTACCCAAGGAAAAGAAAACAACCATGTAAAATGTGTTTAAGATATGTGGCTCTAGTAGATGATACAACATATTGTAAAGAAAGGCCATTATCATTATACAATTAATAAATGTAACATTTTTACAAAATACGGTAAACTGGAATTATTCCTCCTCCCCATAGACCTTAAATCTCAGTTGTTTTTGAGTGAGCATTGCTAATTGACTTGACAAAACACCTGTCTGGCAGGTCTTGGTCACTGAAATGATATTTCTACTTTGTCTTTATTAAATGTAATTTACCTGCCATGTTAGTGAGACCCAGAGTTGCTGGTGCTGAATCTCTCTCACTCTCAGAACAGTCGGTACTTTCCTTTAAAATCCATTTGTTGTCCAACTCTTCCATTCTACCTCCTGTAATAACAAATATACATCATTCTACTACTCTTAATACTTTGTTTAATGCCAAGTTTTGATTGGTCAACAGCCATGTATTATTGAACAACAATGCATGCCCGAGCTCAATAATGAGTATATAAATGAAGCCAATTTTTGCAGTAAAGTCTATCTAGTTTTCAAGTTGCATAATAAATATAAATCCACATGAAAAATTAAATACCACTGCAACCAAACCTTAAATTGTTAAAGCTTTCATATTAAACATATATCATCATCATCATCATCATCATCATCATCATCATCATCATCATCATCATCTTCAGCATCAGAATCAGAATCATCATCATCATCATCATCATCATCATCACCATCATCAGAATCAGAATCAGAATCATCAGTATCATCAACTGAAATAAATCAACCTACGTTTATTTATTCAATTCAAATCATATTAGTATTATAACCAACACATTTCTGTACATACGTTCATGAAGCTCT
This sequence comes from Pododesmus macrochisma, assembly GCA_032359645.1. Lineage (NCBI taxonomy): Eukaryota > Metazoa > Mollusca > Bivalvia > Pectinida > Anomiidae > Pododesmus > Pododesmus macrochisma. Next base: position 1,652 of record JAUMGZ010215592.1, read on the forward strand.
AAAATGGCCATGGATATTTTATGTGTCCATGGACTCTTCTTTCTCAGCCCGATCCCAAGCCCTGACCTTCCAAATAGTTCTCCTGCTGTTATCAGCTCACAGTCCTTGGCAGCCTCATATTCCAGTCGTGACGAGTCCCAAATAAAGGCTTGTAAAATACTGAAACAGAACAACTAACATAAGCTCTGTTGAGTTATATTTTCTTCATCTCTTAATTGATTAATACTTATAAGATGTACTGATACAAACTAGATTTCATAAATTTAGGTGCATTATACTTAATCCAATACTTTAAGTGTGAAAGTTGATTTTATTTAGGATGGCATGTTTTATGTCAATGCTAACTATCTTTATATAGCAAACTTCTCTATATGGACCTAATTTTATGTAGAAAACTTTACTAGATAAATTAATGCTATAGTTACCTTATCCTGACACCGAGCCAACCAATCCTCCGCCTACCCAGTAAAGCTGAGCGCTTAGCAGAGAGCGAGAAGATTACCTAATTTTAAAGTCTTAGGTTATGACCCGACCGGGATTCGAACCCATGCCCTAACCATACAGTGAGATTAATGATTGAATGCACTAACAAATTATCTTTATCAATTAATCCAAACTCAGCATATGATATAAGACTCTCTAACTTTTAGTTTTCAGTTCTGGAACTAAATATTCAAAAGTCCCAAGGAGGTTAATCAGGAACACATGCAGCTACTTTTTGCTGTGGGTGAATAGGTCTGTATTATAGGACCAGTACACTGAATGTCAATTCAAAGCGTTTTTATGATGTAACTTAGTGTTTAAAATTGATAAATATTAAGGTTAAGTCAATCAAGTCTCTTTCAGACCTAGTGATAAATACAATGAAGCTTTTCAATTTTTTTTTTAAACATACTGCATACCTGCTAAGTCTAACCCATAAATAGTGAGAATTAATATTCTGGTCATTTACATTTCACCCCCCCCCCCTCCATGAACGTTAATACTTTCCCTATTTTTTCTTACTTAAACATTAAATCTCCCCCATGAAATCTACAAATTTCTCCCATTAGAGGTTTTCAAGCTTGCACATGACAGGCATGATTCATAATTTGTTTTATTTTGTCTTTCATTTTTCTAACATTTTCTAACTCCAATCTTTTGAAAACAGATTGCTTACCCTTTCTTTACATCTTGAATAGCTTCTTCAGCAGTGTCATAATTACGTGGCTCCATCTGGCGGTACATGGTAGACAACTCTACCTGACGTTTAAAGTACATCTCTACTGCACTGTTCTTAACTGTTGCATACTTGAAGTTTTCATTAGGATTTCGTAACTGAAATACAGCAATTGTGTTATAAAGTCAGCTTATTAAGATCTTCTCATATTCATAACTACGATACTTCAATTTTGAAATGATGATCATTTTCTAAATAAAATAAAAATTTTTGTACAGGGATATTTTTTTTTATAAATTTTATTTTCTCATTGAAACTAGTTGTAAGTTCAATTAAGTTGATGTTTTGCTTTACTGTAATAATAAAGAAGATATTTAAAACATACAATCTTATTATAATATTTAAGTGTGTAACCTGTGCATACCAAACTTATTTAATAATCTATTCTATTCGGTCATCAAAGTTTTAAAAATTTTCTCTTTTCATAAAGTTGTTTATCTCAGAACAGTTTACCAAGAACAGTCAGGAAAGTTTTCACAGTAAATATAAAGGTAATGAAGTTAACATAAAAACTTTGAATGTATAGCTACAGTGCTCACCCTAGCATCATCTATACCAGTAATGGATGCTTCTGGTCTGTCTAACACAAGGAAAGCAGCCAAGTTAGCAGTGTATGAAGCTACAATGATCATAGCAAATCCTGCCCACACCATTCCAAGTACTCTGGCACTAAAACTTCTTGGGGTTCCTGTACAATAAGAAGGTTAAATTATCTTAACTCTGTCAGTGTTATACACATTTTTGATTCTGGAAGGAGTTTATGCTCACTATAGTTGTTTTTCATTATATCTGATTTTAAAAAGGTATTCATTTTTTATAAAAATTCTGCCAGCTTTAATTATTAAAGTTTCTTAAATTATATGTTCATTTTTATTCTATTTTTTTTTTAACACTAGCTGTTTCACTAGCATACCTGCCGCCATTGAAATCCTCAAATGGGGGAGATTTGTGGGGTTCATGGGGGATCTTTCATGATTTAGTAAGGAATACCTGTAATTGGGAAAATCAGAATTTTAATTAGGAAGATGGTGTGTGAATGGTCAGATTTTAGTCTTAAAATAGTCTCACTAATTTATGGGGGAGACTTGGCAGAGTGTATTATAAGAAATTTGGAAAAATCTTTACCTTCACCAATACCACTGTTTAGTAGTACTCCCCAGGCGAACCACATAGCACTTGATAGGTTCAGGGCATCTTCCTCAGTGTCGTCACTCTTGGCCAGCTTAAATCTCCCAAATGGACTGAATCTATCAAGTAGATACAACACCAGTGCCACCACATGGACAGATAACCCAACAAGGATCCATAGAGTGTCCTGGAAAGGCTGCAGGAAGGAGGCAAGGCTGGAGTCCTTCTGAGTCTGTTGGAAATCAAGTCACAATTTAAAGAGATATGTTAACAAAAAAATAAACAACTACAGAATTTGAAATGGATATACTGTTATTTAAAGTTATACAACAGCATAGCAACTTGCACAAAATAAGCCTGTCTTTAAGTAAATGAGAAATACTTATCATTAAATGTATATACTGTGCCCTACGTTATTGAAAGGTAGAAACAATTACAAAGTAAAACAAATGGCTTTTCTTCCACAAAGTCATCAGACTTTATCAAATATAAGATGGACAAAAAATAATTATGCAAAGTTTGAAAATGAATTATTCTGATTACTGAAACAATATATTGTAAGTGTCTACAGACTGACACCCAAGAGGACTATTATTTTACTAACAGATAAACAATGCTTTCATTAAACTGTTTTCTTGGTTAGTTTAGGCATAAACATTTAACCCACCTTTTTGACCAGAATGATGAGACCGTGGATTTAACCCACCTTTTTGACCAGGATGATGAGACCCTGGATTTAACCCACCTTTTTGACCAGAATGATGAGACCCTGGATTTAACCCACCTTTTTGACCAGAATGATGAGACCCTGGTACTTGAACGGCTTTGAGAAGTCAATGTGTTCTGCTCTCTCTGGATTTATAGTGAGTGGTGCAACAATCATGTCCGAGTTCTCGTTAACCAGTTCGCCAATCATACCATTCCATACTTTCTCATTACTATTATTTCTCTGAAAGAGAAAATAAAACAAACAAATCATAATGATTGGAAAAATAAACTTAAAATTAACAGCAGGGTAGATAACTCTTTACATAACTGAAGATACTAACAGCGTCAAAAGTGGTAATAAGATTTATGATCCTTAGAAGTATTGTTATCACTGAGACTAAAACAATTCTGATTAAAAGAAAGCTTTCTTATTAAGCATACAATACATACAGATCTGACAATGGCCAATTTTATTTTACACGCTTACACACTATTTTACAATTAACTACACAACTTCCTGCTTAGGTATTTTGATTGTTTGTTATGTGATATTATTTGAGTGATGAAAATACTACATAAGAGGTAGAATATGTTGGTTGGATGACGTCAATTCTTGCAGCTTTTTAGAGCATTGTAATAGCAGAAGCATAGAACAGGTAATTAGTAGATTTCATCTATATTACTCACAATTAAATCATAATAATTGCATATTTTTTAGATATATTTGATCAAAAAAACTCTAATGTATTTTTTGTTGACTCTACAGCTAAATTTCAGTTTACATAATTCTGAATATTCATACACATTTTGAGTTTAAAATGCAAAAATGAGACATGCTCCTGACCCAACAATTATGTCATGTAATTGACTAAATGTCGATATATATTTACCTTGTAAAATAACATTAACAAGGGGCCCATTGGGCCTTAACGTCCATCTGGATTCTTTAAGTAAATTTTTGCATTTCAATACTTTTGATCCCAGTATTGAACAAACTTGGTTCTTGATGCCCTACTGTTATTACATACCAAAGCATTAAGCTCTAGACCTTCTAATTTATTAGAATAAGATTTTTGAAATATTGTCAAATTCCCCCCAGAGTTGTGCCTCTTTGTGACCAATCCCCTTTATTCAGAACAAATCTGAACCCCCTTCCTACAGGGAAATTTCCTATCAAGTTTGGATGAAATTGGTCCAGTAGTTTTGGACAAGAAGTCGAAAATGTGAAGAATTAACATAGTTGCTGTAGTGTTGAGCTTTGACCCCAAAACGTGTAGCCTAATTTTGACCCCACTGTCATGCCTTGAACAAACTTGGTTTCCAGTGCCCTATAGTTACTACATACCAAAACATTAAGCTCTAGACCTTCAAGTTTATTAGAAGATTTTTTGAAATTTTATCAAATTTCCCCCTTTATGGCCCCCTAGTGGTGGCCCCCTGGGGACCCAGCCCCTTCATTTGAACAAATCTGAATCCCCGTCCCCTAGGGAAACTTCCTACGAAATATGGGTGAAATTGGTCCTGTTGTTTTGGAGAAGAAGTTGAAAATGTGAAAAGTTTAGGACGATGATGGACGTCAGACGGACGAACTGATGAATGTGGGATGGGATTTGTATGAGAAAAATCCACCGTAGACCTTCGGTCCAGATGGACTAAAAAGGCTATTTATTACAATTGATCATAAGCTATGTGGGGAAAATATTAAGTTACAAATGTATCTTCACTTTGTCAAGCAAAAAACTTAACTTCTAAAATTATTGTATACATCTACTTGTGTAAAACATAATAGAATTTTTTATTGCAAATAAGCATAAGTTATGTTGGGGAAATATTTAGCTATCCTTTCTTTGTCAAGAAAACACTGAACTCTGAGCATAAATAAATGGCGAGAAATATTTAGTTAAATTTCTTTGTCCAGAAGACACTGAACTCTGTTATCATTTGCTATCAATGACGAAATGTCCACAGTGTATGTCTATATTTGATAATATTTGCACTTGACTGACGTTGGTCTATATACATCTGTACTTTATATCTGTATATTATATCTACAATTTACTGTGTTTCTAAAGCATTCATACAAAATAAGGAAATACAGACACTTGTTATACTGCCATATTTACTTCCTTTATAAAAAGCAGGACACAAATACATTGTTTATCCTTCAGAGATCGCTTATCAACAACCAATATGGGTAAGTTGTTTTATGTGTATTTAACTATGGTGTCACATAATATCTCTGATCGTAAGTGATCAACTGGATATATATAATGTATAATAATCTGCCTGCCTAAGCATTGAAATCAGTACAAATGTACTTCAATATCAAACATGGAAATAAATTATTCATATTAAATGGTTATGACCTATTTTGGACTAACAGGCAGAAAAATACAACCAGTTCTGTTCATATAACAACCTTGAACCACCAACATGATATTACAACCTGGGGTCCCTTACTTAGGAGTCCAATATTTCATTGACTGAGTTACGGATTAATTAAGTACAAGTTGTAGTAACTTAGAGCTGTATCCAGTTACCCAGGTCTCTTGTGAATGAGCTACATAGAAATAATCTGGTACCCAAACACTACTGATTGAGATAAGGTTTAACTCTACATGATAAGCTGTAGTTATGTTGATAACATGATAGGTGAAGATTGTCCTTGATCAATCACTTTCAAAAAGGGCCAGTTATAAGTATATAACTATGGTGTTTTACGGTAGATAAGATCAAGGTCATTTGTTGCAATGTCACAGAATATAATAAGCATTTGACAGTGTGAGCATTTTTACATGAGTTAATAAAGCAGTAACGCACATTATGATAACTTGTCTGCATGTCTGGTCAGAGTTATAGCACTATAAACGTCAACAAAAAACAGTTTAATACTTATATTTTCATTATGTTTTTTCCACAACAAATTTATTTTCCAATAACTAGTGTAGACATGTCTCCATAGCAACAAAAGAGTACTTGGAGAAAATAACAAAAACAGATAATGTTTTTATGTATATGTAAAATGAATCATTAATATGTTTGAAACATGTTGATAAACAACTTTGCAATTAAAAATAATAGTTTAAAGTTAAAAAGAAAAGTGAGCCTGTTTGCGGAGGAATGACAAGTACTACAACACATTTTCAATATAACTATGCCAGAGTTTATGCTAAGATAAACGTCAAAAAATCTTTATGGTTTATATAGAGAGATTGCATTGTAAATGTAAATATGAGCCTTAAAAAGTCACCTTCTGTGCTAAACCTGTATTGTGTAATTCTAACTTGATTTTCTTTAGTTTGGGAATGTATTCAGTGTTCGTTTACCAATGAGGACACAGCTTCTAACTGTGGTGTGTGTAATTTGAAGCAGGAATTAAGTGGACACACAAGCATTGTTAGACCATCAAGTCATCATACTAATGATCAAGTGAGAGTAGAACCCAGACCTAGAATGCAGCAGGGAGAATTTACCAAAGTACACCTACAAGTGAGGTTTTATATTTAAAAGTTTAAATTTTTTAACTCTACAACAATTGAAATAGAAGTTATTACAACTTATGTCTAAATTGCTTGCTTTTGCAAGGATGGAAAAAGCACAAGTGGATACCTGGGGAGCCTGGAGGAAACCCACATATTTTGTTTGTGATCCCATACCATCCCACTTATGTCACTGCATAATAAGCCCAGGCAGCATTGGTGAGCAGCTAACAACATAGCCTCTACTCTAACTGAACACTTGATTTTTTATCTAGATCACAATCATTAATTTTTCAAACCATGGAAACTAAGTCAATGTGCTAGCTGTCTGTATGATATTTCATGAATTCCAAGTTAAATCATGTATCTTTTGATAACTTTTTAGATTTTCGCAGGATGCTAGTAATGGCATATCTGTCCATTGCTCAAGGTGGTCTATAGTTTACAATGACAAGGAATAACAGATGGAAATTGTTGATTTATGGCTGAAAATATTTAACAGACTGAATCTAAAATATTTGTAAAAACTTATTGGCCGAATGTATACAATGTACCATATATATAAAATCATGGCTGGAGAGAACAGTGTTCAATTATGACTTATTGGGACAAATTAGAAAAAAAGTGTTCAATCAATAACTACATCATCAAATACATTTGTATTTGTAGAATGTCAATCTTTAAGGCCAAAGATATGAGCACGTTTGTCATTTCTCAATTTTTTGCAGGTAGAACCTAACAAAATGTACAAAATTCCCGGGAGAAATGAAGGAATTTCCAAATGTGAACATCATCAAAACAAAGATGTGAAGTTCTTTTGCAAGGACTGTCGAAACAGTCAACTGGCTTGTACAGACTGTGTGAGAACTGTCCACAACAAACACAACCTTGTACTACTGAACCGTATCACAGACGAGGATCTACAGAATCTCACAAAGACGTGAGAGGAAATACGCCTTCCTTGTTGGCAATATATTAAACAGGATTATGTAACCTAAATACAAAGTACCTGTAAAAGTTTCAAATACTGAATCTGCAATTTATAACAGGATACAGAAAAGACAGTAAAAGCAAGAACAATATAAAATATCACATATGAAATATTTTCAAGTATGTCATGACCTTGAAAAGTCAACCAAATGCAGCAGATATAAATGTAGTATACCAAATAGATGATGATATTGTCATGCTTCCTTCATTACTGTACTCTCATTTTTAGAAGCGTAACATTACTTTTAGTTAAAGGTGAAAATGATGTACATGATATACATGTATGACTCTGAATTCAACTACTACAGTTTACTGTTAGAAAGATATGTACACAATTTGCAGTGTCTATATTTCTTTAATGTTAATTAACTTGTAAGGAAAATCCACACTGAAATAATTTTTTTTACAAAATAACAATTTGCTGAACCGCGGACACCAGCTTCCATTAATTTTTTTAAAATTATATATGAACAGAAAGCAAGACATTCTTACATTCTTAATGCACACACCTTAACAAAGACTACTTGCAATGTATGCTTAGTTCCACACACACCTTAACAATGACTACTTGCAATGTATGCTTAGTTCCACGACCATTTAAGCTTCAAAGTAAACAAGTAGTGTTGAAATACAAAGACACTTCTATGACGTATGTTTAATGTGCTATGTTTATGTTGATCTCATTTATAAGTTCAAAATGTATTAAAGATTATGTCATTTTGACTAAAAGAAATTAAGAAAAGCCGCCAAAAATGCCAATTATCTTTGGAAAATAAAAATACAAAGACTACCAACTTTTTCACTTCATTAAAACAAATGATCTGAGACCCATATGATTTTGCTTAAATTGCCTAACAAAAACACATTTAAATACTGCTGCACATCTTAAATAACTGTCCATTTGTTAAGATATCTTTGGATTTACAAAACATATTGTACAATATGTTGATGCACCAATAATCTTTGCATATAACAATTCAAAACACTCATGTCAAACTTGTTAAGATACATGCTTGTCATATCAAAACCATCTTGTTTCAAAATATAGGTCTCACACACGTTTTGTGCTATGTTGGTGTTCTAAAGATAAGAGTCTCATTGAATTACCTCCCCTTAATATTTCCATAAATATTTTAATTTATTATAGTGAATATTAATGTACCACAAGTGACCACCTCAAAATTTTCTTTAATATATCTTACCAGACATTCATCTTTTGTATATAAGGATGGAATTGATATAAAATTAAAGATTAGGTGTAAAGTGTGAGGTTATATAGTACATACAGGTTGCAATAATTTTTACTTATTTTTATTTTAATTAGCATCTTCGAAAAAGTAATACAAGATTTCTAATAATTCTTTAACAACTTAAATGCTGTTTTTTTATTAAGTTAAATATCATGAAACAAAACAAACAAATCTCTGGGGTCCATGCATCATAACCATTGTATATGTCTCTCATGGAAGAAAGCCAAAAGGTTTTCCTAATGGAACCAAAAGTATGAAACTATGTGTTCTATCTGACATTCAAATCAAAAGAAAATATATCAGTAAATAAGAGACAAAACGGCCTTTAAAATTTAATTTCGTTATCATTGTTGCATATTAGGTATTGTAAAACATTACTAAAGGGAGGTAATACAATAGTTATCTCCCCTCATATCAAATATTAGTAGCAAGTGTTCAAAAAAGGTACTTTGCACACACAAAATATGTTAGAGTATGCAATACCAGTGAGATATTCTCCGGCTGCAAAGAAAAATGTATTGAATCTAATTAGACGACTACACTCTTGTATATTTTTTATTTCTTCTGAAGAAAGCAAAACTATAAAGATAAAAGAGGTCCAAATAATGGAAACAACAACACTTAAAGAACAGGTCTGATAGTTTTTTATTTGGTCAACATATTTCAACCGCTAGGTTTTATAATAATAAAGGTATTAAAATCTAAGTAATACAAACTTTAGGTTAAAATATACATATAAGATTCATTTAAACCCATAAACGTCATTGGGAACTAATTTAGTACACTTCACAACATAAATGTCATTGAGAACTAAGGTAGTACATGTACACTTCACAACATAAATGTCATTGAGAACTAATGTAGTACACTTCACAACATAAATGTCATTGAGAACTAATGCAGGGGTGTACAAATATTTTTTCAGGGCACTTGTCTAAGGACTAAGCTAACTTGAAAATTCACTTGTCCGAATGATTTTTTCACTTGCCCAACGAAGTGATAACAATATTAAATGCAACAAGCAAATTCGTAGAATTAATGTCCCCCGCAAGATGGAAATTTTAAAAATAAAATCTCTTTTTCTGAACAGCTTCGAGTGAATGTTATGTTTTATTTAGTATTGTCCTTGTGTACTTGCATTCCAAATTTTGGTGAAATTGGACAATTTTTAGAGCAGTTAAAGCGCGGAAACTGATTAACCAATGAGAATTTAGTAACCTAATTAATATACGTAAATATGCAAAAATCTCATTGGCCTTCAAACTATGCCTGAGTATTGTCCTTGTGTACTTGCATACAAAATTTGG
>JAUMGZ010215603.1:0-11732 GCA_032359645.1 Pododesmus macrochisma
CGGACGACGGACGACGGACGGGATTTGTATGAGAAAAGTCCACCTTGGACCTTCGGTCCAGATGGACTAAAAACTAGTTTCTCCGTGCCTGTAGATTTCTACAAATACAAACATTAGGGTTTGACCTTCTATTTAATTTGCAGATTTTTGAACTTTTGGTGCATTCCCCTTTATATTGGCCAAATCGAGACCGACACCTATCATGTGAATATAAGTAAAGTCCCCTTTGACAATGAATGTTTTATTTCAAGTTTGGTTGGAATTGGTCCAGGGGTATTGGAGGTGTAGAAAATACTAGCAATTAATGTCGGACGACGAACAACGATAACCAATTAGTGTTAGATAATCGGACACAAGACTTAAAACATTGGTGACCCCAACCATCCCCCTCCCCCATCATTTGAAAGTGACAGAGAAAAACTAGACAGGACTGCATGTCACATTAAAATTGCCAATGAGTATAAATTGATTGTACTTTAAGGGCGTTATTGTGATAATGGTAACACTATGTGTTTAAACTGATGTCAATATATCTACATTTAATGTCAATAAAACATAGATAAAGTATATATCATACCGTTGACTTTGACATGCACACAAGTATTACATCTGAGTTTACAATAATTTTCCTTATACACTAGGCAATAAAAATACATCAGTACGTTTTATCAATAATCATAAACATATAGCATTTTGATTCTGATTATCCAAAGTTCGTGTTTTTGTCTTTAGAGAGGTAATTCTTAGTCTGTAAGATAAGTTGTTTTGACCTCATTGGTAAAGGAAGCAACTCCATGACAGTGACGTCATTTCCGACTGTCGGTGGATGCTCCCTTTATCATTTATTGGTCCATTCGATTGCTATCGTTGTCAATTCTGTATGCTGCAATGCACTCTTATCATTAAATCCTTTCTTTATTCGGCTATGTCACGGTCATTTGTAAGTGGTTAGGTAACACGTGTCGGTGTGTCCTTTATTGACCGGTCTCATATCGGTTACTTAGTGGTAAAGTTGTTTATCAGGAAGAACTTTGATGATGAAATGTTTTTAGGACACGGTTTCTTCTTGATATAAGTGAAAGACTCATAGCTACATGTATTTCCGGTCTGCCATTTTGTGAATACTTTTGGTGGTGAAAAGAGCAACTCCATGACAGTTCGTTTTTATCAGACAGTCAGCAAGTGCTCCCTTCGTCACCAAGAGCCCCATGTGTCGCCTTTCCTGTAAAGAGAATGACAGTAAATGTATTTAACGTAAGTCTGTTGATTGAACTTATAGTTTGGTACCACTTTGTTCATTAAAGTTCAATTATCTCAAATTTTCTTAGATCAGAGCGAATGTTATTCAACGAAAGTAAATATTCGTAAATGCGTTTATGATTAGTGATGATTAAATATTTACCTATGAAATGGATGATTAGAGCATAAAACATATCTACCAAGTGCTTTTTAAATAACATTCATTTAACAAATCAAAAATTGAATGTAAGATTGAAAAATTGACTTATAAATTGTTAATGATTATATGAGATTAGCAGTATCTAGCATCCCCCCAACATTTTTGAAAATTTTTACATCCCTATCCATTCATTCACGTCAACACTTAAAGTTTTGTAATATAAATCTATTGAGAACAAAATAATGGAATATGCCTATGTAGACTGTGGATTGACTCTTGTCAAACACACAGAATGATATACTTTATATTGAAAAGACCTTTGACCAAATGGAGTTATATCACATTGTTAAAACGTAAATAATTTGTATCCAAAAGTGAGTCGTGATAAAACATACCGTATCGTATTAATAGTCTCCCATAAAACGTCTCTGCAAGGCAGGGCGACACTGATTATTAACGAGTCTGTTAAATTAAATAATTGGCTCGCTAATCGTATGATTAGTCCGACGTTTGTTTTAGACGATAACGTATCGGCACAGATATATTAGAAGTTTTACTAGGTTTGACATTACAGTTTTATTTGACATGATGCAGATGTCACAGGAACACGTTCAACTATTTTGTAGGTGATAATTCTGCTGGCGTCGTTGTGTTTAGTTTAGTTTCCTATTTCATTATGGTATTACGCGGGTTGATGCGATGATACTTGCAGCACTGTTCAACTTAAAAATACAACGTTATTATCTGTAGAAGTATTGATACAAAAATTATTGTTTTTATACTCTAATTTTGATCTTAATATGTTAACTGTGAATGTGAAGCTAGAGTTGTGAGGATGGTTAAAATATCTATCAAAAGCATACGCATGATACAAAATGTCAATATGTCTGAACACTAAAGTGATTGTATGTCCTCACAGGTGTGAAGGACAGCCGATTTCTAAAATATCTTAAGAAAATGTCATAGCTTCGACGGTAATCATGACTTTTTATCATACCGTGTCGATTATGAATTTCTGTTTGTACCACAAAGAGTTAACATTGATCTATATACTTAACTTGATAGACAGTCTTCAATTGATTTGTGATTGGTTGAGGAGGCGGCTAATAAATAAATTCTAGGGATGATATTGCAAAATATAAGTTACGGCTGGACAACATAAAAGCAGTATACGTATCCGAGCATAAACACGATCATTTTTAGGTAAGCACTTTTATGTTATGAATCCAACACACCTGTATAATGACTAGGTTGGCAAGTGCTCCGGTGTAAAAATCCCCCCCCCCCTTACAAAACAAACAAGTTGAAAAAGCTTTAATTGAAATTGAGGTTGTTCCAGCATTTACAAAGACAAACAATGGTTGTTTTCATTTTAATAACGAGAGACTCAAATGTTCATTTGAAGCTCCGAGTTCTCTGGTTATTAAAAAGAGATCTTTTTAAAAAAAAAACTTATCAAATTCCTCTATTTGGCAAGTGGCGCCTCCTGGTGACCAAAACACCTTTTCTTGAAAGGATTATGACTCCCGTTTTACTCGGGGTGAACGGGGTTTAACATGCCCTAAGGCAAAAATTAAGCCTCTATGTTTTATGGTGAACTAAAATTCGATTTTAAATGTTATTTGGACTTAAGGTGCCCTTAAGTGGCAATGCACCACCTTTTGTCAAATAAATCTCTTTCTTTTTTCCCTATGATGCTCCCTGGTAAAGTTTAGTTACAAACCATGCATTAGTTATGAAGTCAAAACTATCAAAAGATTACATATTCGTTATTTTGAACGTTATCTCCAAAATTCGTTACCCATTTTCAACCATGACTCAGGGTGAAACTTGATTTCTTTATGTAACAGGATGTTACACGTGCAAGCATAAGCCTCCTGGTCAATTAGATTAAGATCTTTGAAAAAGCCAACCGTTTTTTCCTTTTTTTACCCATTGTAGCCAAGCACCACTATTGCTCAAATTTTCTATGTGATGAAGCATTAAGATCTTGGCCTTCTGATGTAACATATTTTTTGATTTAACGTTTCCAACTTTTGCCACAAGCAGCTCATTCTGGGATGAAGCCCATCTTCGAACAAATCTGAGTGGTTAGGGCGCTCGCTTCGTGCTGGTAGACTGGTGCTAAAATCCACGGTCGTGGGATCGAATCCTGGTCGGGTCAAAACCTAAGACTTTAAAATTAGGCAATCTTCTCGCTCCCTGCTTAGTGCCCAGCATTACAGGTAGGAGGAGGTCCGGTGGGCTTGGTGTCAGGATAATGGGACCAAGTGAAGTATCATGTCAATGTGTCTGCGACATGATATTTCAGTGAGACGGCAATATAAAGTCGCCATAAGTGCGCACTGTCGCAAGCAGACATCGTCTCGATTTGCTCTATACATGAGTTAAAGGGACATTTAACCCCAATAATAATAATAACCCCAAACAAACTCCTTAAATATATTCTTTAAAGGTGTTGGAAACTTCAACCTAATATGCTGACTTTTTATGTCCTAAATATATTTAAATATTTGGTATAGTTTTATGCAAATAAGGGATTAGGAACCCTGTTTTGTACTGGAATTGAAAAGAAGAATTTGTGTTAATTGTGTTTTATTCCATATTAGGAAAGATTTTTCTTAAGGCGATATACATCAGTTTAAGGGTACCGGTATTAATTTTCTATACCATTTGAAATAGTAAACTAAATTTCTGTAAAAATCTTTAAATTTATACCCAATGCAGTTCATCAAAATATGCAGCTTTTGGTTTTGCTGAAGCGTTGAAGGACGAGCTACTCCAGTTGGGATGTACCGGGGTCGAGATGACCACTGTTTGTCCAATGTTTGTAAATACAGGACTGGTCAGCAAACCAACCGAGTGAGTTTAACTATCTAACATAGCACATAGGACTGGTCAGAAGTGGAAGTGACATCTATCTAACATGGCTCATGTATTACAAATTCATCCATTGATGATTGGGTATCTCATACTATCGTCGATATAATTGGGTCACTGTTACTTAAAGTTTCTAAGTTCCGTGCCCTCTTTCATGTCAAATTTCATTTGGAGCTTAATTAACCTAACATGTATATGTGACCTAGGATAATTCAAATTAGCATACAAAGCTTTCTTGTAATGACGAAGTCAAGTGCTGTACACAATATCGATACTGTTCACATTTATTGTCAGAGTTATTCACCTTTTCACACACAAAGTATATTGTCAAGGACAGGACATGAACAGTATTTCAGGTGGCCAAATTTTGTATGGTTGTTACTGAAGATCTATACATTTTTAGTCCAAATGTCAAAGTTGGACTTTTCTCATAGAAATCCCATTTGTCATTTGCACATATTTGACTTCTCCAAAACCATGACACCTTGAGCTGAATGCGTACCTAGTAACATTGTGACAGGGTGAACCAAATCTGTATTACACAGGACCCTGAAAATAGGTTACATGTTTTGATTGTCAATGTTCAATGCTAGTGTTATACACGTTTTACCTCTCATGAAAAATTATTGGATGAATTTCAACCAAACTTGATAGGAAATTGAAGCATACTTGAGGGAAAGGTATTCAGATTTGTATGAAGATTGGGCTCAGCCGCATGGGAAATCACTGGGGGTTGTCAAATAAGGGAAAAGCTGACAAAGTTTCAAAAATCTTTTTCTTATTATCTAGGAGACTTAGAGTTTAATGCTGGTATACATGCCTAGTAAACTTTGTTAATTGAGAATGAGTTATAGTCTTGTTTGGTTCGGAGGAAAGGATTCAGATTTGCTCAAATAGTGGTGCTCAGTCCCCAAGGAGTTGAATTTGTTTGCTGTTTTCGTTTTTGTGGATCATTTCAGGAAAGTGAAATCAGGTGTTAAATTCACAATTTTTACCAATTCCTTGTTTATATTGTTATATTCTGTCCAAATTTATTTTCAGATAATTAAATTATCTGCCATAATTATGATTTACAAGTCAAAGAGACTACTATAATAAGTACTGGTGTATTTTGTTATTACAGTATCAATGCTGTGATAACTGGTACTCATTCAATATTTTGTAACTCTATTCTTTTAAGAAGCATTGGACGTATATTGACACCTATTGAGGTTGCCAGGGCAACAGTACATGGGACACTGACCAATCAGGAAGTAGTTTACATTCCTCCTCATTTTGCCTACAGTTTAAGGTTTGCTCAGGGGTAAGTTTATTGGAAAAAATGGTTTTATAGTTAATTGTCTTAATTGAAGCAAATTAAGTTCAGCGCTATATATATACAAGTTCATTGAAGAAATTTATTAAATTTATGAAAAATTATCTCACTGATAGTGTATTAAACAATCAAGATTGTAAAACTTTATTATGTTTATAAAAAATTTAAGTATATTTAAAAATTTAAGTAAATTTAAAAGTTTAATATAAAGTTCTTTTTTCGATTTATATTTTGTGCAGGTTTCTCCCCCGAAAATTTGCTCTTTGGCTCAAAAGAAAAACTAATGTTGGGATAGAGCCTCAGTATGATGCTACAGCATACAAACAAGACTGATTCTGGCATTAACAACTTTGATTATAGGATTTAAATTTCTTATATTCTGTAATTCTCTAAGGACTGTTCCAGAATTAACCATATCGGAGGGGTGGGAAGCACTTTTTCAGAGGTGCATCCCCTACCAACTATTAAAACTGATTTGATATAAGGAATGGTCAGACATATCTTGATTGAACCTCACCACCCATAATATATTAGTAACAGGTGCCTCCCACCCCTCCCATATGGTTTATTTTGGAACAGCCTTAAGTGGAATGCAGGAATCTTGAGCTATTATTTGATGTTTTGATTATATGGAGACTTTTCATAATTCATCTTGTTAACATTAGGATGATACTAGTTATCTATTAACATTTTTGATTAATACCACAAATAGCACACATTTAGACCAAAAAAAAATATGCTAGGTTCTCGGGCCCCGCCGCATACCTAAAATTCCCTTTGCATTGGCAATTTTTTTCAAGAAAAAAAATATCAAGTTGCCATGTGTACTACAGCAGCAACTGGCCATGCACCATGATTAAAAAACCAAGAAGACAGTCTATTTCTGCAAGTTCTCTACTTTTTGTTTGAATTAATAAACTAATTAATATAATTATCAAACGTTTATCTGAAAAAATATTGTCTGAAAAAACTTAAATTTCAAAATAAAAAAAAAAGTCTCCCTCTCTCATCCAATTTTTAAAAAATTGGCCCGAGAACCTATGCATTTTTTTGTATGGCCTTAGATATAGCCAATAACAATGAACATTAAAGATTTAATTCATATAAAGACATGACAAATTAATATTTAATGGTGAAAATGTTTATATGTTTATTATTGATTATCACACTCACACTTTTTTTTTCATTGTTGTTTGGTAAAAGTGCACTCGCACGTTCTTCATCAAAAAGTAATTATGGTCATTTGTTCTAAACTAAATTTCTAGTTGGTTTACGTAGTTATACATGGAATATGCTAGATATGTCAACTATTTAGAGGTAAACATACTGTATAGAGGGATTGCACGTCACGTCACCGGTCCGCCATGTTTGAAGGCAAGCTTAATTCTTTAATCATATTATATAGTGGAAAAACAGGGTGTAGAACCTGTGTGATAAATCACTTATTCATTCACAGAGTTTCATGAAATTTATATATTTGGCAAGAATAAAAATCATGCTTTACAATGATGTTAAAAAAAAGTATTTTATTTGTATTTGAATCCGTAGCAACTGTGTGAATATTGTCCAATTTAGTAAGATAATATAGTCAGCACTTGTCAGTTGCCCTCCACACAGGTTAATTTTTTAGCCAAAAGTCCTTTAAATCGCCAGTTGGGGTGACCGTGCATAGCCTCTATTACTGAAGTAGAAAACTAGAAGAATACAACTCAGAGTCAATTTACTGTTTTTATTACCTTAAATTTATAAATGATAAAAGTGTTACATGTATGACTGTCCATTTAAATGTTTTGGAACAGAAATCCCATATTTATACCAGTGGGAATAATATCAAATGTGATATTTTACATGTATAACTTCATACATTCCAAGCATTTCAAAATATGTTTATTTATCTTATACAAGTATGCTTAACATTCTTGAGGCATTGTTTATGTAATGTAATCATGATGTTTATGTAGTGAGTTTTGATTTGTGAAATGTTTACTATTATATAAGATAACAAAATCATTGTCTAGTTTCAGTGATAATTGATATCGTTTTAATTACACTTTACACATGAATGGTGCTATATTGAAATTTTTACAACAGTATTACTAAATTATTTTTTTAAACGAAATAAAAGGAGCAGCGATTCCGTCAAACAAGAATTTTTTTTGTTGTGGCCTAAATTTCTGTTGGTATAATGTGCATCTGTCTTGCCTGAGTTTAACTTATGTCAATTAAAATATTGTGTTAATTACATATCTATTTTAGAAATGAATTATATTAAAGATGATTTATAGAAGTCATTTAATACTGTTTGTGTTAAAAATATTAATAAACTTATGTTCAGAAAATTTCTATGAACATTTCATATTAATGAAGATACAGAAAATGTTAAAACGAAAAATTGTGTCTGTTGACCTTTTATTGACGAGTCTCTTACATGTTTAGTAAATGATAATTTTATGGTATTTTAAATTCACCTTTGAGTAATAGAAAATATAGTGAACAACAATCTGCCGAGAAGTAAAAACCCTTTCCTGTAATATAGCAATTTGACCTTTCTACTTCATACATCCATGTATTCAAAGCTTTCGTTACAACCATTAGTACAATGCTGGTCATTGGTAATTCTTGATGTCAGTTACATATTAACACACACAACAATATCAAATAAAAGAACAGTTTATTTGGCACTGATGGAAAAGTTTGAATAATATATCATGAACTTTATCATATTTTTTGTTAAGTATGAAACATAAATCAACAATGTAAAATACAAAAAGGACAAGATATGACTTGACCTGGAAATACATAGACTAAGTATACAGTATTGTTTGTGGTGTAGCCAATATGTTTACTGAAAGTTACCATGGTTACAGGTTAGTACTTTGTAATTCATTGTTTTTCTTTTCGAGATACATGTAAACATCCTTCAGTCGTGAATACACTTGAATCTATTTTGCATAGCTAATAATGTGCACATTCTAAAATGTCTGGCTAAATTTAATCCATTTGATTCTAGGGATGAATCGTGATACTTTTATGTAGTGCTGCCTGGATTGAACGCTTGTTGGTCTGGAGGTAGAGAAGGCACATCGTCATCATCTTTGCCCTTGGCTCCATGCTTCAATGTACGAGTGAACTCTCCATAATCAAATAGTCCCTTTGCTATAGGTGCTCCGTGAAATAAGTCGTCCACCATCTCGTCCGTCCAACGATCACCCATGGTGGTGAGACATTCCCTTAAGTATTCCTCATGTATAAAACCTATATTAAAATAGCAATACACATGGGAGATAACTCAACAGAATTTTTTTATTTTGCTTTTAAAAGTGCTCTCCCTTGTATATTTTTGAAAACTCGTTTATTCAGTTATTAAAAGAACATTTCATTTTCTAATAACTACATTTTCAAATTAACATTGCACATAATCAGTTAACTACTGTCCATTATTGTGTGTATTAAAACATGTGCATGAATTTTAAGTACTTTAGACCATTTGATCAGAGGAAAGTTAAGAAACCTTTAATAATAGCATGTTATATTTAATTTTCACTGTGTCATAATCTAAAATTGCCTAAAAAGTACTTACATACAATGCACCCTATTTGGCAAATAAAAGTCTAAAATATTTTAAAATACCTTGCATTGAAGTAATACCATGTGACTTAGAATGTGATTTTTGATTGGCTGATAGCTTTAGTTCAAGGTTATAATAAACATCACAACTTACTATACTTTTACCAGATCCTTTATGCATATGTGAAGTGTAGGATGAATAAAGATTCGATTTTCATGAGATTTACTATAGGATATCCTTGTGAGGCACGCTTTATGTACTGTTCTTTCAAACTTAGAGAAATGAAATTGAACAAATACTCTGTACATATTTACAACACACAAAACGCAGTTTAGACACAACAGTGCTTATAATGCATGTACGTTATACATGTTATACTTGCCAACTTTTTGAAATTTTCATGGGGGAGAAAACGCTTAGCAAAACCTTAAAATGTCTTTAATATCTATATACAAT
Source organism: Pododesmus macrochisma (assembly GCA_032359645.1). NCBI lineage: Eukaryota > Metazoa > Mollusca > Bivalvia > Pectinida > Anomiidae > Pododesmus > Pododesmus macrochisma. Next base: position 9,619 of record JAUMGZ010215603.1, read on the forward strand.
GCCCTATAAGACAAAATAGTAGTGTAAACTGCCTCATTTTAGCAGTTCTGTGCAATACACTAAGTTATATAAAGCAAGTTGATAAGCAAGGTTTAGGAATTATACTGATGTCAAAAGTGAAAATTGTATTTAAAAATAGGGAGACTCCCTCCTAAATAGGGAGAGTTGGCAACTATGTTAACATGTTATATGAATAATACATCTAGATGCATCTTTTGGTTGTTTTGTGTCAGCCAAGGTTATTACAGAGGTCAAATTAGGGGTTAATGGGTTAAATTAATGTCCATATACATGTACATATCATGTAATAAACTTCGTCATTCATTAACTCACCTGCATTTTTCTCATCAAAGCATGCAAATGCATTCCGAATAACATCCTCTGGGTCTGTTCCATTTAGTTTGTCTCCGAATAAAGTCAGGAACATAGTGAAGTTGATAGGTCCAGGAGCTTCGTTAATCATTTTATCCAGGTACTCGTTAGATGGATCCTTACCAAGGGAGATCATCAGCTCTAGAAGATCATCTTTGTCTACATAACCGTCTCTATTCTGGTCAATCATGTTAAAGGCTTCCTATATAAAACAGTAAGATGTAAAGTGTATACCACAGAAAGGATTAATATGTAACGTTATTGGTTTTTTCATTTGTTCTGTTAGGGTTTAACATCACTTTTAACACATGGCTATCCAGTAGGTCATCTAAAGACAGCTACACTGTTGTAATTTGTTTATCACAGAAAAGAATTACAAGCCGATTTAATAACCGTTCTTGAAAATAGGATTTTTACAATCTAAACAAGATGTCTTATAAAAATGCAAATAACTAGGAATGTTACACTCTTAAACAAGATGTCTCATTAAAAACACAAATATATACATGTAATACATGTATATTTTTATTTAGACTATATGAGATATCTTATATACATACTTGCCACCTTTTTTTAATTTTCATGGGGAAGAAAATGTGTAGACAAAAAATGTCTTTAATACCTATGTGCAATGCCCTATATGACAATATAGTAGTGTAAACTGACTCAATTAAGCAGTTCTATGCAATACACCAAGTTGAAGCAAGTTGATAAGCAAGGGCACGGTTTATGAATTGTACTGATGCCAAAAGTAACAAGAGGCCCTTTGGGCCTTAATGTCCATCTCATTTAAATAGGCCTATATGTTGTCATTTTAAAACTTTTGACCCTAGGGTTATGTCTTGAACAAAGTTGGTTCTCCATGCCCTAAAGTTACTTTAAACCAAAGCATTAAGCACTAGTTTACAAGAAGATTTTTTGAAATTTATAAAATATTTCCCAATTTGTGCCCTAAAGTGACCCTCCCTGGGTACTGAGCCCTGTCATTTGAACAAATCTGAACTCCTTTCCCCTAAGGATGACATCTACCAAATTTCGTTAAACTGGTCCAGTAGTGTTGGACAAGAAGTCGAAAATGTGAAAAAGTATCATATTTTCTATATATATAGTATTGAAATTTGACCTCAAAATACGTGACCTTTTTCAACCCCGGGGCATGCCTTGAACAAACTTGGTTCTCCATTCCCTAAAGTTACTATAAACCAAAGCATTAGGCTCTAGGCCATCTACTTTATTAGGAGAATATTTTTGGTTTTTTGTCAAATTATACCCATTATGGCCCCTAAATTGGCGCCCCATCATTTGAACAAACCTGAACTCACTTCCCCTATGGATGACTTCTTCCAAGCTTGGATGAAATTGGTCCAGTCGTTTTGGACAAGATGTCGAAAATGTGAAAAGTTAACATGACCCTCATAGTGGCGCCCCCTGGGGGCCGAGCCCCATCATTTGAACAAATCCGAACTCCCTTCCCAAAAGGATGACTCTACCAAGTTTGGCTGAAATTGGTCCAGTAATTTTGGACAAATGAAAATGAAAAGTTCTAGGCTTTCTGGTTCATTAGAAGATTTTTGAAAATTGTCTTCCATCGTGTTCAAAGCCAAGTTGAGTCAACCGGCAGTGGGTGGGCAGGGCCGTATACGTACCCTTTGGTAACCGGCAGTGGGTAGGCAGGGACGTATACGCACCCTGGGGTAACCGATAGGGGGCAAACCATATTTTTCTGCCGCACACATATATTA
>JAUMGZ010215614.1:0-11730 GCA_032359645.1 Pododesmus macrochisma
TGTTGTTGTTGTTGTTGTTGTTGTTGTTGTTGTTGTTGTTGTTGTTGTTGTTGTTGTTGTTGTTGTTGTTGTTGTATAGAATACAGTGTTCGGTGTCGGGAGAGTAAGACATTGAGCGATGTATAAACTATTCACGATTGCAAATACGTTTTATTCATTACGAATGCACTCAAGAGGGAATAAAAATGAAACGTAAACCCATTTTAATTATCCTTTTCTTAATAGGTGTATTTAATTATATCTATATGTACGATAATTCCATTAATTGAAGAAAAAAACCCGAAATACTATTGATTCGAAATTGAACATATTTATTTGAAAGTAAAAGTAATACAGAAGTGTATTTATATTATTGCGCAAATGTTAAGAGAAATAAAGTATATTTTCTGCCGATCTCCTGTTTTAGGGACATGTGTTCGGAGAAAGTATCATTATCACTTGTTTGATGTTTAGACCCGTTTACAGATAAGCCTAATTGTAGAGTTTGAGCAAACTGACTATTGGTTAACAGACAACAGCCGTAGATTATAGCTGGTGAGTTCCCTCCCACCGGTGTAACGTACCCCTCGTAAGGTATTTTTACATTTATATAGTAGGTAAATACAAGTTTCCAACACCTCTAATTGAATTATTTCCATACACATAGATTATAAGTCATGTTTCAAATTCCTTTGATAATTAGATAATTTGTTAGTGGAGTTTAAGAAGTAAACATTCATCAATTTTCTCTTTGTAATAAAAGAGTAAACGTAAATAGCTGATGCCAATTTGAAGGACAGATAATACCAAAATTATCCATTGAATATACTTTAAATCGAATCTTGTGGAAAGTAATAATGCAAACGGATGAAGCGTGATCTATAATGCATTGAATGTTTTTCTGTTCCCATACAACATTAAAGAGACTCTGGGATGGGGCCCAGACTGACTCTTATACAAACATTGTATTCTGTAATATAATGTTTATAGAAAAATAAAGAATCCATTAAACTATAAAATTTATTATAATTCAAATCTATATTGAATATTGAATTGGATTTTCTTGTAAAAACTTAAATATTAAAGACTTGTAATTACTAAATCAAGTTATGTCCATGTCCTGTATGTTGGTGTGAATTGTATTATGTAGTTAAGTTCCTATTTGAGAAGGTATACCTGTCCAATTATCTAACGTATAACAACGTTAGATAGTAGAAGATATTGATGCCTAATCCGTCATACTTTACACATGATCTCCTAAGCTTTATCCTTACCATCTCTTTTAAAAGCTAAAGCGAGCCAAGTAGTGCCGAATGGGCTTTTTTCAAATGCCAATCGCCACCCCTCGGCCTATTTCGGTGGTCTCTGAATCAAACCCTCAGTATATCGGCGCATTAGTGCCCGTATATATGTACGTAAATCGCTGAAACATGTACTCTCTGCGCATGTCCGACTTTGATTTAAAGTAGAAATGAATAATAAATATTTGGAAACTCCGTGTTATGTTCTTAATACAACCAACTACACTCCAGCCTCCACTGGCTTTGGAAAAAGCTTTGGAAAATGTTGAACATTTCAGGCACTTTTTAAGTGATTTAAAGTACATGGGAGCAGCAATTATTTCTGATTTGTCTATAACACTGAATCCACATTTCCGAAAACGATATATACTCGGTGTATGTCTCCGAATTAGTCGTCGATATTGCAGAAATAACTGACCGGAAATGGGATGTTTGAAAGTGAAAACAGCGTGGAAAAAGTTGCAAATTGTAAACATATTTTGAAAACCCTATACCAACGTCACAAATGGATTGTTATAACGTTATTTCGCCCGTGTTATTCAATTTTGACTATTTTTTCTCGACAGTACACACGTATACATAACAGCATCTCTCGACAGTACACACGTATACATAACAGCATCTCTCGACAGAGCCCACGTATACATAACAGCATCTCTCGACAGAGCCCACGTATACATAACAGCATCTCTCGACAGTACACACGTATACATAACAGCATCTCTCGACAGTACACACGTATACATAACAGCATCTCACACAGAGTTTTGTATCGCTTTGTTGTGTATCACTGATTGGTTGTACGTCTCAGTTTGCCACATATTCCATTGATACGGAACTATCACGATGGGTGACACATATATAGCAGTAAACGTTCGCTCCATCTTGGACTCCTAAATTCGCTTCTAGTTTTTAATAGATGTTCGTGATGTTTTTTGTTTTAGTTTAATACGTACCTGTATTTGGATATTTTTGTGCGCGTCCCCCATTTTAATTTTATTTGCCTATGTCTTTTCAAAGGCGTCTTGGTTTTCGTATTTACCACTATGTTAAAGGATGCTACCATCTACGGTAGCATACCTTTGAGTGTGGTGTATTTTTACATCTCTCGGACAATGATAACAATAATATGACTGTTTGGATTCCTCAAATGACCTGTGGAATCACCGTCATAATAGTCGTTCATGTGGGGTAAAAGTTTACCAATATCATAAACAAATACTTCATCCTTTTCTACACCATTTTTTGTTGAAAACAAGCCACATTATGAAGACCAGATTTATTTCACTGTGAGAATTCTGTTTTCCCTTTAACTTTTAAGTATTAATATATTTACAACTGTTTGCAAGGCTGAGTAACAATGATTTATGCATTGCATGTGTGTATAATCTTTTAAGTAGCTCAAATCACACCAATATGAAAATCAAAACAATTGTTAAATAACGCATGTAAATAATGTTGATGTTATAATACATGAAGTCCATCACTGAATTACCAGTGAACAACGTATGGTGGCTGGTTAGCTCCATTTCCTTAAATTTCATCCTTTCTTTCGATCACCTCGCTATGTATCGTTATTGCGAAGCGAAATAACAAACGACCTGAAGTTTTCGTCCGTTTGCCTCCGTCTTTTCAGCGAAATAACGATAAGCAGTGGGATGCAGTAATGATAATTCCAGGGAAAAAAGAAATAAATTATGTCACAAAAAAAGGAAACCCTCCACGAACAGCAACAATTTATAAACGAGAAACGAGCATGAAAAAGAGACACAATTATCGGAAGTTCTCAATTTCTTCGGCAATCAAAAATCAAATATTAATATATGCCTTTGCGATAAACAAACAGGAAATGCATATGGAGCCTGGTGCATAAGTTCAGCAATCAGACTGCAACTTTTTTTTTACAATTCTACAGACTTCAAGTTACATCTGTGTTTACAGTAAGTTTCTCAATTCTCAATATTTCCGTGCCTTTTTAGTTTTCTGCTTGCTTACTATTTCTTTTAAAATAACTTTCACAAAAATTATCAAATTTATTTGGTTTAACACATATGGTTGAAAGAAATAATTTTTCTTCAATTTTCGACCTAATATGTCAACATGCCTACATATATAAGAATGAAGATGCGTTTGGTATATATTACCATCGTTTGTTTACGGATGGGCGATATTACGTCAGAGTTTGTTTGCTCGGACATCCCTGCCACTTTCCCTAAACTGATATCACATACCGGTAATCTCAAGTTTTCACAATTTTCGGACCTTTTTATCACGGATTTTATTATGACACGGGTTTAATTGAGTTTATATTCACCTCGTCCGCTGTTACAGTGGATTATGTTGTATTGTTTTTCTTAATGCGATTCAACTCGTTATATGATATAACTTGGTCGTTATCCAGTGACCACATATAGATAAGCTACTGTCTAGGGTCATCTCTCTGTGTGTGACTGACACATCACTAAATACACTTAGGTGAAAAATGTATCCCCCCAATATGATGTACGGAGGAGATTATTTATAAGATTTTGTTTCTGGTAATTAAAATTAGAGCAGACTTAATAAAAGTTATTAAATTTAATTTGCTTTTTTAAGAAAACGACTTCTTTTTACATTGTGTCAGGTAGAAAATCTTACATGAAATATCGAGAACTAATGTTCAAAAATAATATTTTTAAAAATAATCACGATTTAGTTAATGTTACAAGTTGTAAAATGCATTGAAAAGTAGATTTTTTCCTCCACAAACTATTTTATATGGGACGACTTTCCTTTCAATAACTGATTATGTGGAACGTGGGCTAATTTACTTAATTTATTGTAATGTTTTCCTACAGGTCCACACTTCTACAGACTTAACTTAATGTCTGGGATTCGTTAACTAGTTTAACAATATCATCCAATTCGTTAAATGGACTTTATAAGCCGACCCGTAATGATAGCTGGGTCCCCAACATTTTTTCACTTTGTCTGTTAATGTTCATTCACGGTTTTCTTGGTGTTCAGAACCTTTCATTCAAATGAAATCTTTCTTTTTTTCATAACTTTGAGAGACTTTTATAACTAGTTTCAAAGTGTTTTTAAATCATATATTCAGTTTAGTGCTTTAACAAAGAAAAGATATGATCTAAAAAAAGATCTTTAAAGTTAGTTTATTATAAGGTTAGATGATATTTGAGACATGTATAACATAAAGCCAATTAATATTAATCTATAAAAAAACACCATTAAGCAATATGTTAAATTGGTACGGAGTTGAATAAGCTTAACCACATACAGATAAATTGGCCGTATTGTATTTGCTCAATATGTAACATTTGTCTTTATATGAAGACAAATACATTTAAAAAATCTGTAAGATCAAAAGTACAATTATAATTGAATTCTGGAATTGAAGAGGCGTTTTTTATTTTTTCTATTTTTACGTTAATTCTTGATCTGAAGAGGCACTTTTTGATTTTCATTTTATACGTTGAAATTTCACATCTAAAAATTTGCACGCGCACACTAATTAATCTTATCTTAACAGTTAAATATACATAAATATGATACATAACTTAATGTTGTTAATATTTATCAAATATGTGTGTTAAGAATATTTTGCAATAGTCCTGGATATTAAAGGGTCTAGCGTTATGCGATATTAACAATGTTTTGAACTATGTGTGCATTGTCAAAATATATTTGTAATTCTATTGAGAACAAACCAATATAATGATATAATGATTGTAAATCATTGAACCGTTATGTGGTATTTGTAATTTATATATGTTTAAGCAAAAACCAAAAACTAAGTTTTCGTTTTATATAATCACAATTTTTAAGGACACAAGAAAGAGGTGCTCTTAAAATGCACAATTAAGAAAAACAATATCAGTAATTTTGTTTTTTTTTGTTTTTGTTACTAAAAGAGGAAGAAAATGATCGTGTCCTTATAAGATTTACAATATTCACATGTACAAGTACTTTCAATGATGTGTCTTATATGAATTGAACATTTTCTTTAATTAATCTTGTATTTTATGAAGTCTCACTTTAATGTATCTTATATGCATTTACAATTTCCTTTTCTGTTGATCTTATAAGTTATGAAGTCTCACTTTAATGTATCTTTTGAATTTTTAATGTATATCCATACTTAAGAAATCTTATCCCATGCGGAAAATGGGAAGATTGAGGCTTCATTAACCGGTTTAACCACACCGCCTGGTTTCGTGCGGGGTGACCGTCCTACGTCGGTCCGCATAATTGTAGGATTTCTGTGACGTCAACATATTTCCTTTTATTCTGGTGTTGAATTGTTTAATGCGGCTATTGTTGGTTTGTCAATGTTTCTCATTCTATTGTTTCCACTCATTCTGTTTTTATATGCATTGCCCATTTCCTTGTGTTGGTCTTATAAGTTATGAAGTCACAATTTTATGCATCTAATATGCATTGCCCTTTTCCTTTCATTCATCTTATATGTTATTAATTTTTGTCTTAATGTATCGTTTTGTAATGAATTTTTCCTATTTATATGAGAAAACAACGAACGAAAGAAAAAATCTTTCCTGAGTGTGTTAACGTTTATTTAATAATAAATCATCGATAGTTGCTTCCTCAGAAACAGTCAATAGAGATGTCACACGGCGATACTTATCGCACACCTTGTCTTCAGTGACATGAATACGTCAGTTTTCACCTATGCTACACTGTCACCTTGATACTATTCAGACTCTAGCTGTCACAGAATGGCCTATCTGTGCATTATAATGTTTACATGTAAACAAGCCCGCCTTTATTTGTGGTCTTAATTACTCTTACTTATTTTCTTATCAAAGATAATGCTAATCTCATATGGTGATAAGCGCCGCCTATCGGCCAAGTTACAGATGATGCGCAGTGTTTCTCACGACGAAGAAGGACAATAGCGGAATGCTCCGTTCTGGTGACCACTGAGAATGGCTGAAATGTTTCGCCAGAAAGTCGGCTAACCCGGTCGATGTGTCGCGGTGTCTACTGGCGACCACAACTTATCTTTACAGCTCCCTTAAAACTCTTGACTTAAACACTCCACACTAATGTCTTCAAAGAGTTCGAGATTTACTTAAACATTCTTTTCATTCTTACACTCAATTCCCACGACTTCTGTAGTGAAAGTTACAAAAAGCTCCACTTCAGAATTAAAATACCTGTATAAAATACATTATACACCGGTGCCTCTGCGCGAGACATTAAATATGACCGAATGACGTCACTAGGTATGACAATTGATATTTTGATACATTATCGTTAAGTACCTCCTACATTGAGTTGATAATTAAGGACGAACTATACGGACCCACCTATGACTGATAGATTAACACTCCGGCAATATTGACACTTCGATGTACGATCTATGACTGATTTTCACACCCAACAGGATAAACACAAATTTACTAAGTCATGCTTTATATTTTTATTTTAACCCATCAATATAATTGTGTTATTAGGGTTCAATGCTCCTTTTCAACACACGCTTAGGTCATATCAAGACGGTATCTGCTTGTGCCAGTGTGCAATGATTAGGAATTCATTGTGCTATATAACTAAAATACCATGCCGCATACACATTGACATGATGCGCCACTCGGTAACATCATCCTTACACCGAACCAACCAGACTCCACCTACCAATAAATACTGAACGAATAGCATGAAGCTAACATATTACCTATAATTTTAGAAATACAATGTATTAGGAGTGACATGGCCGGGGATGGAACCCTTGGCCTTCCGCTCACCAAACGAACGATCTAACCTCTAAGCTACCGCGACAGTCACAACACTATAAATGAATCTTATATTCAAACGTCCACTACCTATAACCAGATTTCTAAAGAATCCATGGCCAAATCACCACATTGAAGCAATAACACTTTCACATAAATCAAGAATTGCGTTGGTCTTACGGACTATTGAATACACAACCAATGGCTTTATGGACACGTCGGCATTTTGAAGTTGCAAATTCGCTAGCCAAGGTCTATTGATTACCAATACGTTTCCACACAGACCTTGGCCAATAAAGTTTAAAAAGTTGTTCTCAGTTGATTTTTTTTTTAAAAAAAAAATGATTGAACCTAAAATTTCAGACCGACCAATGAAAACAATCCATCCATATATGAACCTTGCCTTTCTCTGGTTCATCTTCAATTTGACGCTGAATATAACGGAAAAAACAGCGATCAAAAATGAATGAGATTTTGTTGCTATGGCCGAGATAGGCACTACTGTTTGTGCAGTAGAAACAAACATTCGAAGGCAGGAAAGCTTACCTTTTCGCCGAGATTTAATGTCAAAGACCAGTTAGAAGAAAATTGGATAACCATGAAGGGTGTCGCGTTACGTTTGTAGCCAATGGTTCAGTCAGTTAAAACGCTCACCAAAACACAGTTATCACGCGACTTTATTAACAGAACGACGTTTTAGGCTTGCTCAGCCAAGGTCTGTGTGGAAACGTACATTGGCTTGACAACAACAGATCTTGAGCTAGCACAGATGCTGGTCACAGCGCTACGTTGAAACCGACATGCTTGGTGTTGCTTCATTAATATTATAATCCAAATAAGTAACAAAATCACCTTTACACAACTACCTCGTACATGGTAGCCCTACTACAAAGGGTATGAGTAGAGCAATCTGAAAGCGAAATTATTACCTCAGGGGTTTGCTAAACAAAAACAGCTTTTAAACAGCATCGTATAATTTGCAAAATGTGAAATAGTGTTCCTTCTATTCTGAACTGTTTTGAAACTAAACTGATTGCATCGTTAACATTTATAGCTATGGTAATGGTCATTCTCAAACGTTTTCGTATCGCAAAAAGATTGGGGAAGATACCAAGTACGTACTACTAAATATAATTAAAAACACAGAATTTAATTCAGTTTATAGGGAAGAGAAGCCTTGAATTCCCTCTTCTATATTACAGATAGTTAAGCGATGAATCATCATTCCTTACTCTATGCACAGGAAGTTCTTGTGCCTATTCGGAAATTGTGTAGGTGCCTACCGACGGCAACTGCTAGTTTCCCATTCCAATACACAACGGAACTACCTAGTATGGGGTGCGGGGGTGTAAGCTCTGATTCTGTACTTACTCTCAACAACCATTCTGAGTTTAGATCTCACAGAAGACAGTTCTAGCTCTTACACTTACATTTTAATACGTTTTCGTTATCAGTAACTGCATTTTCAGACAAGGTCTCAACAGTTTGGTTCTAATGTCGTATGATTTTTATGGCATTGGCTTGAGGCTCGTAACTTTAACAGGCCCAGTAACATTACTTTAGATAACTTTATTGTTTATTCTGCGACCAAAACCAACATTATCTACAGCAGACTTCATTTTTTAAAGGAGTTTCGTTATCAAAATTTTAATAGAGCGACACTAGTCGCAGCCGCAGAAGTTGGTATTTCAATACAATATTTCAATACACTAACATCATGATTTGGCTTCGTACTTCCGGTAACAAAAGGGTCGACGTGCGCATTGAAACAAGAAGACGTGGTGGTCTTGGTCTTGCAGACGCCGCTCATCAAGCGCTTTTCCCGAAAGTTTTGGTGACGCAGATCGTAAACAATCGTATTTGTAAAAAATCGTCTGTTCGATTTCCTGTCCTTCTTCAAATTACAACAAGCATTGTCAGGTAAAAAGAGAACATGACAAACAATCTTTTCATAATCGTACATAAACAGAGGTTGTTCTAAATGTCAGTCGTGAAAAATGTCCTCATTTCTGAAATCCGGCGGCCGAAAATGGCAGTCTGCTTTTCATGATTCAGCTACCCGGAGTTCTACGATATCGTGGTAAATTTCTACCTAATTTAAGGGGGAATGCACACATAACTTGCAGTTATGTTTTGCTTTTTGTTTAAGACTTTAAGTTCATTATGTGTAAAAAAAAAAATCCACACAAGTTGCAAGCTTCAATGTCTAAAAAGTTCGTCTTAATCCAACTCGCAAGTGTCAGGTTTTTCTGAATTAACTAGGCGAAAGGGAAGTTACTATGATATCACGGTATGATGGAAGCACACCACTATGGTTCTGAAGTGTCAAACTTGTTTTCCAAAAATAAACGTTTCAATATGACAATAAAAATGTATAGATTACAAAATCAGACGAATTCGAAGAATTTTTCCTCAAAATTTAGAGCAAAAATAAAAATATATGATGCAGTACAGTAGATTCTACAGCAAAAAAAGATGATGTTTTAACTCAAAAAAGCCTTGAAATTTTGCTGGCATATATTTTGTTCTATTTTTTTTTTTAAAATAGAAGTTCATGATGTTTCCATTTTTACTTAATAAATGTTTATTTGGATAATTTTTCTGTGTGCGTCCAACGTTTTCCTTTTGTTTGCGAATGTCCATGAACTTACGGCTTTAGAATATCGTCTTGGTTTTTCGAATTTACTACATGTACTTTGTTAACCGGGAAAGGGGGATTTTCTGTTTACAATTATAATGTAGGACAGTTGGTAGGTCGTGCAGCACAAATACACAATTGAACTACCACAATATCGTATAACCTGCGATACCATAGGAAAGTGAGTATACTTCTTGATCATGTGTTTTACCAATTTAAGGAATACAAATCTACAAAGATATCTCTAGTTGCTGAATCTCAGATTTTTGATGTTATTGATAAAATATAACAGTATTAATATGTTTGTCCCATTTGCTTAAACACCAAATGATATCGAAGTCCCAAAATTATGCTTACACATATGCAGTTCATGCTTTACAGTTGAATGCATACCAAACACAAAGATTTGTATCATTGTTAGTGTACTTTAAATAAAGATACATGAACAGATTTTGAAATTCATCATGTACAAACAAAATGTACATGTACCTGGCGATGGGAGTCGTTTTTTTGTTTACTGCCTCATTTTATTATTACAGAAACAATGTTCACATCTACAGACAGTTTCTTTATAACAGAAACATCATCCGTGATTTTGCAGAAGTTTGGGAACAACACAAAAACACTGTTCAGTTGTTTCACAATATTTAAATAACATGTGAGCAACATGTATACATACAAAACATGATTAGAAATAATATTGACTGGGGATGCACAACAAGTTTTGAAATACAGGTGGCATCAAATCTTCTGGCATATAAAATTAAAATAACAATGAAAGATACCCATAGACAAAAAATGTTGCATTGTCACATTTAATCCTAAAAATAAGAACACAGAATCTGTAACAATATCTATAGAATAACTGATGCGTTGCAACAGAACAGTCACTTTCAGGTACTCAAGATAAAAAACAAAGAAATTTGTGAGACAAAAAACATTGATTCTGTATTATATGAGCAAGTGCTGAAGTAAAACCAACAGAGTGTATACTGCACAAAGTGATAATCTGAATATGGTACATTTTCCTACTGAACAAAGGAAACTGAAACGCAACGACAGTAACTATGGAAACATACAAACAGTTGCTGGCGTTGAGAAACAAATAAAAAATGCATCAAGCACAAAAGCCAAACACCACCTGAAGAAAAAAATGTTAATAGTCATACCCATAAAAATGAAGAATTTCAAAATATCTTCACAGTTTCACATATTAAACAGAAAGTTAAACAGAGTTACACTTATCATCACATTTCAATATCTGAAAGTGATGCTTAAATACTGTTTAAAAGAAAAAAGATATTAGATTTGAAAATTACAAATTCTTCAAGAAAAGGAAGCAAAGAAATAAATATTGAATAAAACAAATCTAGAAAATATTAAACATACCATATCACATCCCTGGACCACCATCATTGTTTAAAAAAAATAATTATCTTCACAATTGACTTGAAACTGTTGAGTAGTATTCATGTTACAAGATTTTATTTCCAATTATGTTCCCTCATTGTTAAGGGTAAACAATCGACACGCAATGATTAGAATAATCCATGAACATGCAAATATATAATAACAAAATAAAAGTTTCAATGTTGATATATTGTTGTTGTTGTTGTTATTGTTAATGGCAATTAGGACTAGCCTATTATGCTAGTTACAAAATAAAGTTTATTTCAAATTCTAATATTAAATTATTGGTATAACATAATTGTGATTGTAATAAGTGTTAGTCTTCTGTCCCTGCGTCAACCCAGGGCAATAGGTTTTACAAAAAATATAGCCGAAATGTTAGAAGAGTCCCACAAGTGCAGTGTTATAAATTATTCCCTATTTATTTGAAGAGCTCCATCTGTGTATAATTGAATTGATTTGTTATAATTTCCCTAACATTTTTGTATCCTATATATATTGTATCACTTTTCTCATATTTTTCTCATTTTCTTTAAATATCTTTTGTAAGGTTAGTTCTTCACCTTTATTACAAATTTCATATTTCAAGATATGTCTCTGACAAAGAAATTTATCACATACTAGTAGATAATGTTCTGCAGTTTCAGGA
>JAUMGZ010215625.1:0-11730 GCA_032359645.1 Pododesmus macrochisma
CTCTTATAAATACCATATTTATCGGAGGCATGATTCAGGTTGCATTTTTGTATTTAAATATATGTGGTATAAATGTTAGGAGAAGGCTTCATAAGTTACACGAACTTGTGCCCGATCCTTTTGCTATTTTTGCATTGAAATATGTTTAAATCAATAAATTCTCATCACTTGTTCGATATTTCTGCATGTATAAACGCATTCTGTGCGTTTTATATTATGTAGCCAATGAGCCAACGTAAAACAAATAGTTTTAATCATTGATCTACTCCTATCTTTTTATAAGTTATTTTAAATTTGATTATTTTCTTATACGAAAGTAACTAAACATAATGTTGTAGAACTGTCATTAATCAAATTTGACATTTTGTTCCACAAATTCAAGACATTATGAGAATTTTACTTACGTCTAGACTTCACATTAATTTATCATCACGGTGCAAAGTGTCACGGCACCTACTCTTGATCAAGTGTAGTGCAACATGAAGCAACATCGTTTACGGCTCTCGGGATCTATATTTTACAATTAAACTATTTTAAAAATTAAATTTTCTTACAAAATAAGAACAAATGTTCCATATTATTTTTCACAATTGTTTTCACTACTAATGAAAAATTATTAGTAGAAGTGGTCGTTCTTTAACACCATGCACACTAATATAGAAGAAAGTACTTCGATATTGTGGATTCAGTACAAAGCAGAATCAAATATCTTCAGGGTTTAATTTGTGAAAGCTCGGTGTTGAGTTTTGAAAATTGTGTCTTTATTTTTCCTAAGAACAATGACTGTGGCATGTTAGGGGCTCAAGGCCGCAGGTTGGGGTCAAATAAAACATTTTTTCTGACGCGAACATATATTTGCCAGTTTGCTTGAAATTTATCATAGAAAAAAGAAAAATTTCTCGGGGTGCGGGTAAATTGCACCCATTCGCGGGCTACGGCCCTGCAGGTTCAATTCAAGATTTTTCACAAATTTACTGTGGTTTAGGAACCCCATTTCTTGCAAGACGTAGTTCAAAAGGCACTTTGTCATATGCTTTTTCTATATTTCATTTACGCGTAGACCTGATCGTCTTCACCGCAAGGGAAACTATGCTGAGCGAGAAAGAGCCGGTGCCCCAGTCTACCTTGCAGCCGTCATTGAATACTTAGCAGATGAGGTTCTTGAATTGGCATGTAACGCCGCCAGAGACAACATGAAGAGCAGAATCATCCCCTGTCATTTACAATTGGCCAAAAGGAACGACGAAGAATTGAACAGGGAGGTGTTCTGCCCAACATCCAGGTTGTACTTCTCCCCAAAAAGACACAGAAGGCATCTAAGTAGAGTGTCACCTGACAATCTCTTGGTAACAAAACGGCCCTTTTCAGGATAAAAATAATTGATTTGTAAAATCAGGCCAACATTCAACCTGTAGTATACAGGAAGACACATATTATAGGCTAAAATGCTACTTTGTAGTCCGAATCATCTGACTCTTATACCGCTTATTTTAAATTTTTTGAGCGGCAGAGAACTAGTGCCTTTATGTCAGGTGGGGAAATGCCGCCACAGACTTTATGCGGCCGTCCCTTCTTCATTTTTCTAATGTCTTGACAAAACAAATGATTTCTTCTGCTGTTATGGCTACTTTAACATTATTGTAACCAACACGCATCGGTATGACATGCATTAATACTACGGCAGCAACCTTCAGCCAAGTGGGCATTTTCAACGAGCACTGTCTGGTACCCTACAGCTTGATCGTAGTCAATGAAGTGGAAAATAGTTCAAGGTCATATCCAAGTAGATTAAGTGGTTGTTGGTTATTTGTTCCTATGAATAGAAGATGATGGTTGAGATTGGAACTGTTAAGTCTGACCTAATAGGTGCTGCGAGGTTTTCATTTGGTTACAAATGTACTTTTAGTATAGTAAATTAAGTATACAATATGGTCAGATAACATTAAAAGTAGGACAACGCCTCTATGCAAAATAGTTTCGCCTTTGCTCATTATAGAATTCATCCGAGGTCTCACAAATTGTAAGATACACTGCAATATTGATCAAAGTCTTAGAACGTTCATGTAAGTTCATCAAGTGGAAAGCCAACATTCTGTGATGCTATAAATATTCTACGAGGTATACTTTACAATTGTCAATGCTTTTTTCGAACTCATGCGAGGCATCATAGATATCGTATATGTAGCAGGAAATCTTATAAATGGTTTAATTAATGAGCAAACACAGAAACAAATAAATCAGTATATACTGTATTTATATAAAAAATCAGTCTACTATGGAACTGTTGCACAAACTATTTTAAAATATATTTTTTAGTGTAAATAAAATTTTCAAAAACGAGAGATAAAGAACAACATTATAGCCAATACATGTATTTCTTATAATCTTAAAACGGAAGAAACGTGTTTAATTTATATACGAGTATTCGTGGCCCAATCAGCAAACCTCGGTCGATCTCGTACCTTCATCAATACCTCGCTGTATATGGTATATGGGAACATGATATTCAGGTCCGCCTTAAAATTCTCTTTCGGATACAGACACTTTCTAAACAAGCAGTAGATCTAGACATGTTAATGTCACTGAGACGTAGGCCTGCTCATTAGGCAATAATTCAAACATAACATACCCAATATTTCTGTGTATGCATCATATTAAAAGCTATGTTATTGAAACCATCCAGATTTTACGGGCACAGCCCTTTTGAAAGTAGTCTTCGCGGCGGGGACACATGTGTAGCAGGAAACGATACCCATATCGCGAGCACCTGGTTTCGCCTCTAGTTTTTTTAATAGAAGTTCGTGATGTTTCCTTTTTTAGTTAATATATGTACATGTATATTCTTTTATTTTTCTATGTGCGTCCCACGTTTTCCTTTATTTGACCATGTCTATGGACTTACGGCTTTAAAATATCGTCTTGGTTTTTCGTATTTACTACTTTTGACATGACCGCTTACGTGATACAGCCGACCTTAGAATCAACCGAGGTGATTCTTGACCCATGCTACGCAAGCTTCGGTTCCGCTCTGAAACTACACTGAGACTAAAATGAGACTAACTGGGTTGTGGCCCAGTAACTGATCACATATACGACAGAGCATTTCATTAATACAAATTCAAAACTAAAAAAAAAAAAAACAATTCCACGAAATTGTGAGAAAACACAATTTGTGAACATGAAGATATTAACAAATAAACATTGAAGCCACTGTGACAATTGGGGCAAAGATGTAATGATGCATTCATTTGTACTATTTCGAGTGAAATTCCTGTCCAGAAAGATATTTGTGTGGAACTTTTGAGTATGACATGGTTGATAAACCATAAAATGTGTTATTTAAGATATCAAAACTGTTAACTTTACATCTACTATTTGTGGGTTTAAATGACGCCAGAAAGAATGCAAAAGGTGACACACAGCATTACAAAATGATAAGAAGTGAGGAGTTGTCTTTCTTGAACATAAAGTCTAGTCGAAAGAGTTATCGTTCTTTATCTAGGAAACTTATAAACTTTGATTCACATTTCAAGTAGGAGTTAAATATTAAGGATACATTCATGATGTGAGTTTTGTTCATTTCTTTATGTTGAATACAGTATGTTGATGTGCCATATCACCTGCATGCTTGTCGATGGAAGTTTATTATATAAAATGTTGTGTATATTAGCCAAAACACTTCTACATTTTGGATTACCATTACAACAATACTGAATAGTCCCCCCCCCCTTCTTGGATGGGGCTGTCTTTCATTGAATGGCAATCATGTTAGAAAAATGTGTCCAATTATCATTCCATAGTATCACTAGATAACTATTTATGAAATAGCATAGTTTTCTAAAATGTGTACATTATATCGATATCATATTCAATTGTTCATATTTATTATGGATAGCATTGTTTACTATAATGTCTATGTCTTCCGCACCGAAATGTTAATTGTAAATCGCTGATATCGTTAATGGTGTATTCGACCGACTTAGAAAGATTACAATTTCTAAATTAGTTTCCTTGTGAACTTAGATATTGACGTCATTATTATAACGATAGGTCTAGCCAATGTTCCGACCTCACAGTATTGTTCTAATTTTTTCTCACCACCCAGTTCTCTGTTCTTAAAAAACATAGCGTGGATGGATATACCGGCGTTTATACTACAAGCAAACGCTTCATAACTAGAATGAACCATTGTGGCAAAAGTGGCATCAAATCTAAGTCGTTAAGGACAGTCGTCTTTAACTCCTTGTTAAACACTCAACAATCGGGGTATGAGAAGGACTGGTTGGTCCGGTGACAGAATAATGTGACCGCGAGTGAAGCATCATTTCATTGTGTCCGCGGTGTGATATTTCAATGAGACAGTCGTCAGTGCGCACTGTCACAAGATAAATCTCTATATGACTTAAACATGTGTTGAAAGGGACGTTAAACCCCAATAAAACAAACATAGTGGCGGAGCCTTATATTAACACCTCATGTGACGTGGGTATATTGCACCATGGGACAACTGAAGACATCACGTTCGTCAAGAAGTTTGATTGAAATGTTGCACCATAAGAAGGACCAACTTAGAGGCAGAAGACACTTATCTCAGTTACATTTCGAGTTTGCGCCTTTTTTAAATCATCATGTAGCGGTAAATGTGAAATTTAGAAAAAATCTGACCCGTATCATTACAACTTTGTTTGTCTCATTGTATTTTTGCTGTGATAAACATAATGACGCATGTCGATGCTTCACTTCCGGTAGCAATAGTCATGTAGTTTATGTCATTATGCCACGTGCATTTAAAAATAAGTAAAATAAGTGCATCGTACATTTTTTCAAATTAATGTTTTTATTATGTTATCTATCTTTCTTACTAAAAGATGCAAAACAGTAATAAGTGATATAATGTTTTGATATATAAGTCACTGTTTGAACACCATGTTTGAATGGAGGGTGTTTCAGCATCCTGTTTGAATCGAGTCGGTTAGTCGTTTTGAACTTATATCATTTGCATCAAGAAATCGCTTCAATCTTTGTTCTGTAACTTCTTCTATTTGACCTCTATATCTCGTTAAAATCCAAATGTTTTCTACAACGAATGCGTAAAATAATCAAAAATAAATTACACACCATAAGAAATGGTATTTGAAGTTTAGGTACACATATGAAGAGAAAACACGATAATAACAATCCAATGCATTGACATAACCCCATAAATATTAGCATGATTTGGTTGTTACTTTTATTAATATGGAACATTAATTCCATTCTTCAAACAGAGGCTCTACAGTATCAACCGAAAGGGAGCCTCTGTTTGGAGATTGCATCAATGCCATACGATGTTCAGTGATATCGCGACGAAAGAGAAAAGTTGAAAAACTTAGTGATGGGACATGAAGTGAAACACCATCAGGAACGACAACGAAAAGCAATAGCGGAGCTACAAGAAGCAGGACGAACCAAAGTAGCGGCCTTACTGTCTACTTTTCTCGAATTTTACACAAAGACCGTCATTGTGGCAGGGGTAAACTTCTTGGATCATGGAGTCTCAAGAAACGCGTTCCACCAGAAGCAAATTCCAATCCTTTTTTGACCTCCATCTTCAAGCTGTCTGGCTTGAGCTATATGAACATGATCCAATCCAGCGTGGCTCTCTGAGACAGTGAGGCAATAATTGAAGTCACCTTACCACAATAAAGTGTCAAGTAGATGAGAGAAACACTGGCATGTGTGTACCAATGTAGATTATAACCACATTAAGACCATTTCAAAAGATACTAACACGTGTTTTAGCAATGTGTTGTTAGTCAACATTGTTTTGCATAGAATATTTAATGTTGTGTTTTCGTTGTAAAATACGGAAGCATAGAGGGGTCTTGCGAGTTTTTTTTTTTTGTCTTGTTCCCGCCACTTAGTATCTCGCATGTCTCCTCTATGCTTCCTAAGTTAAGTATAAGTATAGGGTAAATACATCAAGGTTGCTTATGTATTGATATAATAGTTACATCTCTATTTAATATACATGAATAACAGTGTAATGATAAGTACCGTTTACAACTTGGTGATGTATACATCTGTACTTCTTATGTATTTAGTTCAAATTTATTCTTTATTTATTACAAGTCATTGATCTCTTCCTTCATTGCACTTTTATTTAGTTAAGTTGACTGGCATCTGCCCTTATAAATATAATATTTGAGAACTGTTGTGCTTTATTTTGCATGTTTCACGTTGGTAGTATTAAACTATCCAAACAGAAATATTTGCTTGTTATATGCAAAGTTTAAACTTTAAATGAAGTATACAAATATTATCATCTTTAAAAAGTGTTGAACAATTTCTAATTCCCCTTAAAATGTTCGAGTGTTTCTCTTTCAATTCTACAAAAAGTACATATCTCGGTTTGGTTTATTACCATTGTCTTTAACATTGTAATGGCAGCTAATAATCTATGATTTATTCCATGCTATAACCACCTATATCTGGTATTGTTTGTTGATTTGAAAGAATATATGCATATATATTTCTAAATTCATTGCTGGTTATGTCAAATACTTCTAATCACCCTTGGTATTATAAATGAATTTATTGTAAATATGTTTTGCTGTTTGTGTATTCTTAAGTTTATAAATTATTTGGATTTTTGAACTATTTTTACAAAGTTCATGTCAGATTGCTGCTATGTTCGTGCGTCACATAAACATTTGTACCGTTCAGAAGTTAACAAGACCTATATGGTGTAATACATACCGGTTGATAACTTAAGCCATTTAGAATTAACTAAATTTACACACGAGTAGACGAGTGAATAATTATCATAGTCGGTATCCAGTACCCAGTATGGTCCTTCAGAATCTGTAAGAAAAAAGACACATTACACATAATAATATACACCTTTTATTAACGTGCACGTTCTTGCATGCATGCATATTAGCTGTTCATTCATCAATCCATCCATTTATCCACCTATCCGGCCATCCATGGAAACACCAAATCCACGCAAACTCGCACACACCAACGCACCCACCAGCCCGTCCACCCGCTCGCCCGTCCACACGCACGCACACACACACACACACACACACACACACACACACACACACACAGAGTATATCACATATACCAAGGAAAAAAAACAAAAAAATGCAATGATATATGAATGTGTTGTTTCGGATGTTCGTTTTAGGTGTATTTTGAATTAAATCATAAAGAACATTTTTAACTTTTTTTTCAATTTTTAAAAGTATTAACATTTACTACGCACACCTCTTTCGCTTCTCTGCTCAGTTAAACTCAGTAACAGTTATTTTTGTGTGCATACCTGCATAAACTGAACATTTTGATATATCACTTCTTCAATATACCACTAATGAAAATATAGCAATAATTGTAACATTAAATAAACAAAAGGTTTACTCACACTCTGAAAAGCTGACAAGGAGTTTGGCCGGTACATTAGGGTCGGGAATACGTGCTGTGCCGTTCACTTGCGTACGTTCTCCTCGACTAAAAATCCTATTAAAAAAATATATATGTCAAGTTTCCCTTAATTTGTTCCCCGAGGTTTTCTCCTGGAGGTTGATACTCACCATGTGAATAAATGGGAATCCCTCTTCCTTAGGGTTGTTTCATACTAAGCAGGGGCGGATCTAAAATTTCAGCTAAGAGGGGCCGCGCTTTCTGGACGCGCCACCACTTAGTTTGAACGGCTACACATATTTTTAGTAGAAATGTTCTGATTTTAATAAAACATGGAAGTTTAGAAGGGGGCATGCGCATGTGGCGCCCCCTCTATTACCGCTATTGCTAATTTTGGATCAAACTGGTCCAATGATTTTTAAGAAATGAAAAATGTGAAAAAATCAACACATTTGCAATAGTGTTTATTTTTGCCCCCAAAACGAGTCACCTATGTTTGACCCGTGATTTACGCCTTACACACTGGTGGTTAACAATGCCCAAAGGTTACGACTCATGCAATCATGAAGCTTTAGACTTTCTAATTCATTTAGAGAAGCATTTTTCTCCCTGCTAAGCATTCAACCTTTTTGGGTTCGAGATTGACTGGTTGACTCTGGGTCAGGATAATAGGACCGAGTGAAGTATAAGGTCAATGTGTCTGCGGTGTGATATTTCAGTGAGACAGTACTATAAAGCCGCCACCAGTGCGCACTTTCAGAAACACACATCGTCATGGACACCTAAAACCTAGAAACAGGATAAAGGGACGTTAAACCCAAATGCAACCTTTCAACAAACAATCAATCAGCAAGGTCCATCGGCTGTTGTATGTATTAGTAAAAAAGATGCTCGAAAGATGGAGGGGCATAATTTCATTGTTTACAGAAACTTTTTATTATCAAATACCACTGGCAACTATCTAAGAACTTTGCTTATACATTGTACATACCATCTTTTGATGCCAGAATTGACAACAGATACTGTTGTATCACCTGTCTGGATGTAGTTTGCTGTGTTGCACTTTAAGCCAAGTTCAAACGCGGCAAAACTTTTTTTCAGTTCAAACCAAGTGCCCATGTACTGTAAATAATATATGATAGTGTAAGTACACATTTGAAAAACATGTCTACTTCATTACGCATGCGTGTCAACACGAGAAGGATGGAAATACTCCTCTTCCTAGTTTTGATTTATAACTGTATATATAAAATCAAATACAAAAAAGCACACAAAAAACAATAAAACATCTGCCGTTGTTTTAAAAATTAGTTATCAGATGTGGACGATCGTAAAGACACGTACAAATGTAACGTATCAAGTATTGGTATTTAGTCTGTGAATCTTTAACTACAGGAAAATGATACATACTCGTTGATTAAACTTTGAGTTAAGGACTAAAAAAACTGTTTTATACGCCTGCTATATCTGCTTTCTTAACCCTCCCATTATACGATTATGTTAAATACGTTAATAACTCTTCTCAATACCTGTACATTGAGAGGCAGCATTTATTTTTCGAACATTGTTTTGTAGCTCATTGATTGGATGTTCGCTCTAGCGGGAAGATGCGAGTTCAATCCCCGGTGGCATTAAACCTAAAACGTTAGAATTACTAGTATGTAATATTCTCATTCCCTTCCAAGACATCGGCTTTCTGGGTAGGAGAAGGATTTTTTTGCTCGGTATCAAGATAATGTGACCGAGTGAAGTATCATGTCACTGCGACTGCGGCGTGATAGTTCAGTGAGAAAGTACTAGAAGTAGCTACCAGTGCGCACTGTCAGAATCAGATACCCTCTCGACATGTGTTGAAGAAATGTTAAACCTCAATAAAAAAGACAAGGAAACATAAAGCTATTTACGGAACTGGAAAAACATACTTAGTTTGACTGTAAATTAAAATTACTTACACTGTTAACGTTGAAGTTTTCCTGAACGGGAACATTTGGGCAAGCCCCCCATCTTGGAAGTTGTGCATTTGACAAACTAAAGAGTGTCAAAACAATTAAAACTACATACATGGTTGAACTCGTGTTACTACGATAAACGAACTGAACAACTAGTTAGCCGTCAAACAAATCCTCTTTTATATACAGCTACGTGATGTATGTTTTGTCCGACCTCTGACGTAAAAGAATATTGACACGCGGACAAACACGAGACATAACGGTTGATAATCTGCATGTGTAAACAGTTACCTTATATACATATTGACTATACTAAATATTTGCCGGACCTTGGAATTACGTTATATAAGTACATATAGATCGACATGGTTTATTTATTTATAACATGGGGTGATTGCATTAGATAGATAAAATAGATATATTCAAGGTCGGCATGATAAATGTATTACACAACATGTCATGATACAGAATCCATTGGTTATTATTGTATGAATAATTATATAACTAAAACTTCTGGTTTTTAAATATTTCGAGATATTAAACGATAACAATCAGACACATGTAATATGTAACAAATGGTCACATGGCATCAACATATATATAATTATGGGCATGGAGAAAAGAACTGACAGATATAAATGTATTTATGTATGTTTTACGATCATGGCGGAGATCATTGCAAGTAACATATATCAATTATCAGTATATTGATATCGTAGTGAACAACTTTACATATGTCAAAATGAAAAATTACATTCACACACATACGCGCGCGCACATCTTCACACGCACGCACGCATACATATGCCTAACCATATTAACTTCTTTTTAGCACTTATAGTTGTTAACGACACCACAACTCGGTGTAAATGTCCCAGACTGTGACAGCTGTGAGAACCGTAGCTCATTTCAGCATTGGAAATTGGACAAAGCTACGGATCGTAGACTTTAAATGTATGTCTCAGACTAAGATTTGAATCCAATATAGCTGTAGGAACCGTAGTTCGTGTTGTCACTACACTTTGGACAAAGCTACGGGTCGTAGACTTATTTAAACGTTCTGTATATTTTTCAAAGCGACCAAAGTGAATGCATACATGGTATTATTATACACTTCACATGTATAGTATAATATCCAATTTATGTTGCATATTGAAAAGTTAAATGTCTGTTACAGTTGACGATACAGACATTGTTATTTGAAGAAGAAATAACAAAATGAAAACTGAAGTATTCCCTTTGTGTAGAACTTGTGGGTAATGTTTAGTGAAAAAACTGTCTGTGTCAGTGTACACATTAACTCGTTAGAATCAAAAATTGATAAATTACACTTTACTTTCTCTTAAATATTGATAGGAATATTGAACCTAACTGGTTTCACTACTTTCAGATCTTTATTGATTTTTGTTTTACAATTTCCTGGCCAACAATAGTATTTTAGTTAATATAACAATATATTAAAGTCAAATTTCGGTACCGAGCCGGGATCGAACTCACAAAGCTTTCGTCCGACGGCTCCTAGCATAGCAATGACTCGGACGTTTAACCACACGACCACCGCAACAATCCAAAAAAATAGGAACGTCATTATAAGTTCTACTATTCTACATACAATTGTAAATAGAGTGACACAGCCACTTCTACAACGACGTTCCTATTGTATTAATATAACAACATAATTTTGTTGTCTAAATTTCTCAAACTATGAGACTTATTTCCGACTTCTCAAAAAATCTGACGGTCAAAAGAACTTCATAAAGCATGTAATGTGAGTACGAAGTACATGCATACACGATGTATTACAACTACACGTGAACATGTGTGCTTAAATTGGTAGGTGGTTTATAAATTACATGATAATATACATGTAGCACAGAAATGTTTTTAAGTTCAATTTAAATAAAACAACGTACGGCGTTCAAAAATCACGATTGATTAAGGATTATTTTTACTTATTTTGGTAAACTTTATAACTTGGTTTGGGCGGTGCTCTCTCAGTTTATATCATCCGCTTCGTATACCAATAACTTTGTAGCCTTTATAAGAACTTTAATTTTAAAAAATACCAACAATAAAAAAAAAAACTGTATATTGTGCAGCGTAGGAAAGGAGCAATGCAAGTTATTGTATAATATTTTAACGAATCTGGCAAATGATATTATTTTTACAAATTAAATTAAATTTCTGTTTTACCTATGACATCACTTATTGTTCAGCAATGCTACTATTCATATACAAGAATGGCGACACCTTAAGAGATTTCGCAGGAAAAACTGAGAGAAAAGACGAAGAAACTTGAACATCTGTTTTATTATAAAAAATATTCTGCTACAAGTTTTCAACATATTTTACCCTGTGACTTTGTAAATAAATA
>JAUMGZ010215636.1:0-11729 GCA_032359645.1 Pododesmus macrochisma
GGGGGAAATAGGGGAATTTTGGTACCTTTTTCTTGAGGGGAAAGTGCCGTTAAATGGTAGCAAAATGAACCTAGATTGGTCCCTGCTGCTGTACTAACCTTTCTCGAGAATATTGGCATTCCCTACATGCTCTGTGAAGACAGTTCCATACGTTTTAAGTTGTTCTATAATCCTACCATACAAGGCTGCATCCTGTCTGCCACCTCGAATACTCCCAGCAAAGTATATATTTGGACCCATTTTAAATAACTATCAAAAGAAGAGTCCAAGTACTCCAATTCGAGTTTAACGTTCTGTGAAAAAAAGCAAAATTTAATATAACATCAACAGAACAAAGTCATAACAGTTAAATAGTGAACAAATATTCAGTTTCCATAAGAAGGATCAACATCACATATTGATATATTGTACGACAGTTAATTAACAGTATATATATATATATATATATGCATGGCTAGGTTGTCTCTTGCTTCATCACAAAGTAGTAATTTAATGTTCAAATTAAAAAACTTCTTTAATATCTATGTTTATTGTAACTTAATTGAGGGTTTAAACCGAAAACACTTCTTAGATATAAAACCAATGCAGGGAGACGGTATCAACAAAATTGGGTCTAGAAATTAATTTATAAGTAACTTTAACTGATGAATATATTATATAAATGTATATTATTGACATAAAAGTTTGTTCTTTCCATATCTAGGTATTTCAAAGCAATCCAGTAATTCAGGAAATCAGCTGAATAGTTTATTACCATAAATTTTAGTAAGGAAGATAACCTTTGCATGCAAATACTATGTGTATTTATAGTTTTATAAAATATCAATTCAAATTTATTTCAAAAAATTCATTTTACACATTTCAGCATCAATGATATTGAAATACATTTATGCAATACTAATCTATGTCAGTGTAATTTTTGTAAACTTTATTTTGCAAAAAGAATTGCATCTTTTTTATATCAATACATGAATTATCACTGAAGTGGTACTAATTCTGTGTATGGCAATCCGTTTTGATATTAATTATGATGTGGGCAACAGATATGGCAAGCCGTTTAATATAAATTAATTGACTTAATTTAACTATTTAACTTATTAAAGTGTTAATCTGCCATTGGCAATGGCATATATATGTCAAGCCGTTTGCATTTGTACCCATTAAATACAGATATCTTGATCCCTTTCAATATTAGAGATATATGTATTTAAATAGAGTATGTTTTTAATGGGTGTCAATTGTTACAAGTACAGTATCTATATCATATATATGCCCTACATTTGTGTATGTGTATATTGTCTCGAGGATTGTAAACAGGTTTACTTACTCTTCTAAGCCCGTACCGGTGCGATGCAGTAATCTTAGGAGCTGTCAGCAATGATTGACACTGTGCATTACGGGAACTGTAGGCAACAAACCATGCACGCTGTTCTTACCCACGTGTTAATCAATCCTTTCGGTTTACCTTTCAATTTAACATTCACAAATTCAAATTTTATTTATATCTTTCGGAACGCATCTAGAATTGCACATTTCTACCATGTACTTTCATTTTCTATTACAGTCTACGTTATGGTTTTATTTCAATGTTTGGGTTTAACGTCCATTTAAACACATGTCTAGGTGTCATATCTAGACGCTGTCTGCTTAATTGTGACAGTACGTATTGATGGCTACTTTAAAGTACTGTCTCGATGAAGTATCAGACCGCAGATTACATGATGATTAACCCGGTCACATTAATGTATGATCCTGATACGTACCAAGCCAAACCGTTCTGCATGCTATATCAATCGATTTTTTCCAGACTAGTTTTGTACAGATATATATTTTACACTAACTGTTAACGCAGTTCGTTGTTATTTTTAGCGATGTTTGCTATCTAAGCCTATAGATATCAAAGTACTGAAAGTACTGTAACCGCGATACTAGTTCATACAAGAATAAAGGGTACTTATTAAATAAATAATAACTTTCTCTGTCATTTCTTTGTATTTTTCTTTAGAAAATGTTGGATGTTCAATAAATAATGGCGGGTGTTTACGATTTTGTCTGCCAAAATCTAACAGTTTTACATGTGCCTGTCCAGACGGAATAGAAGTGCTGCCAGCTATGTGTCAGTGCAGACCCCACGCATTGGCGATGTCTAATGCTAACGGTTGTCTCGTTACTAGACCGGATGTCTAATGCTAACGGTTGTCCAGTTACTAGACCGCGTGTCTAATGCTAACGGAAGTCCCGACGCTAGACGGCGTGGCTAATACTAACGGTTGCCCTGTTACTAGACCGGGTGTCTAATGCTAACGGATGTCTCGTTACTAAACCGCGTGTCTAATGCTAACGGTTGCCCTGTTACTAGACCGGGTGTCTAATGCTAACGGTTGTCCCGTTACAAGACCGGGTGTCTAATGCTAACGGTTGTCTCGTTACAAGACCGGGTGCCTAATGCTAACGGTTGTCTCGTTACAAGACCGTGTGTCTAATGCTAACGGTTTGTCCCGTTACAAGACTGGGTGTCTAATGCTAACGGTTGTTTCGTTACAAGACCGGGTGCCTTATGCTAAGGGTTGTCTCGTTACAAGACCGTGTGTCTAATGCTAACGGTTTGTCTCGTCACAAGACCGGGTGTCTAATGCTAACGGTTGTCCCAGTTACTAGACCGGGTGTGTAATGCTAACGATTGTCTCGTTACTAGACCGTCTGTCTGACGCTTAAGGTTGTCCAGTTCTAGACCGGGTGTCTTATGTTAACGCTTGTCCAGTTACTAGACCGCGTGTCTAATGCTAACGGTTGCCTCGTTACTAGACCGGGTGTCTAATGCTAAAGGTTGCCCTGTTACTAGACCGGGTGTCTAATGCTAAAGGTTGCCCTGTTACTAGACCGGGTGTGTAATTCTAACGATTGTTCCGGTGCTAGACCGCGTGTCTAATGCTAACGGTTGCCCTGTTACTAGACCGCATGTTCAATGCTAACGGAAGTCCCGGTGCTAGACCGCGTGGCTAATGCTAACGGTTGTCTCGTTACTAGACCGGGTGTCTAATGCTAACGGTTGTCCTGTTACAAGACCACGTGTCTAATGCTAATGGTTCTCTCGTTACCAGACCGTGTGTCTAATTCTCACAGTTGTCCCGTTATACAAGACCGGGTGTCTATTTCTCACAGTTGTCCCGTTATACAAGACCGGGTGTATAATGCTAACGTGCGGCTGTCTCGTTACTAGACACGGTGTCTAATGCTAACGTTTGAGTACACGAAGTACACGGAAATGGCTGAAGTTGCGACGAGTGTTGCATTTTGGTGTCATTGTTATGACGTCATAATGGTATGTCACGTGTATCAGCATTTATTCACTGACGGTCGTTAACGACGGAAACAATGTCAGAGCTAGAGTTTGGTGGAGCTAAGGAGAAAGAAATGGCAGATGAGGATAAACAAGATATGGAGACATGGCAAGATTTATCAGGAAATGGACTTCTTGTCATGCAGGTAAGAACGAACTGTCAGATTAAAATTCAGGTGGAATATAAATAGTTGTGGTAAACTTTCAAAATACAAGAAACACTATTTACTCCTTGGGAAGATTATGCCAACATGAAATAAATGGAAATGTAAAAAAATTTAACCTTAGCGCCACAACACTTTATTTCGATTTCATTGTTGCTCAATTATTTCTGATAACCTTTTATTTGCCGCTCATCTTTAAGGTGTATGTTTTAAAAGAAGTTTTTTTCCTGACGCCAATTAACTTTGATTAAACAGTGTAAAAAGCATCAATGGTTAATTTTCTCTGAACAATTAGAAAGAATAAATATTATTTGATTGTTATTGTCTTTTACAGACAATGGTCAAAGGAGATGTCCGCCCAGGTCGACCAGTCTACGGCCAATATGTTTGTATAAACTACGAATATCGTGTTGACCACATTGTCGTTGTCAAGAGATGCGAAAGAATGAGATTTATATTGGGTCACAAAGAAGTTATAGACGGTAAGATTGATTAAGTTTATAATGTCAGTTTATATTAGGATATATTATTATACCTCAATATGTTATAGTCTGTCAATATATTACGATATAAACGTGTAACTCTCAATCGATTGTTTTTACAACGTCGTATTTATCCTTCATCCCGTTAAGATTTTACCCACGTATATTTGTTACCTCTTATGTTGACCGCCGTTTTCATATATGGCATGATATTTCAGTGAGATAGCACTATAAAGTCGCCATAAGTGCACATTGTTTCAGACAGACTCTGTCCCTATATGATCTTAACGTGATTTGAAGGGACATTGAACCAAACTAACCAATAAAATAAACTTAACCTCAAGGTTCGTATTTTGTACGGTAATGTTGGACCTCATGATTGATGTCATGTCTATATTCAAGAGAAAGGTTTTATCGTTTTTAACATAAAAGTTAATTTGTGTTTATTTCTTCTGTTCTGTAATGATTGTGATTCTGTGTATAGTTTATGGTTCTCAGACCAGTAGTGAACAAGTCTTAACCATAAGATATACATGTACCTGCCAAAACTGCAAAGGGGTCGCTCGATTCAGGTTAAACAAATAAGACGGGTATTTCCAATGTTGTGAAAATTTAATATTGATATCTTTCAAAAATCAACAAGCCTAAAACTGTGCAAGACACCAATTTATGGACCTCTAAAATATATTGCCTTTGAGAGGGGTTTGGACTCAAAGAAAGAAGGTGACAAATGTCAGTGTCTAAATATTAATGCAAACCATCACCTTTTATATTATGTTTTAATTATTCCATAAACATTTCTCTAATATGTTAATATTATGACGATTAAATACTGTTAATAAAATATGAGCTGATAACTATACCAATAGTAGTT
Source organism: Pododesmus macrochisma (assembly GCA_032359645.1). Classification (NCBI taxonomy): domain Eukaryota; kingdom Metazoa; phylum Mollusca; class Bivalvia; order Pectinida; family Anomiidae; genus Pododesmus; species Pododesmus macrochisma. The sequence continues at coordinate 4,861 of JAUMGZ010215636.1, forward strand.
ATAGAGTTAAACTAATGACTCAACAATGACTCGTATGGTGCTTTATATTGCAAAAATAAGAAGGACTGGTCGACTCGGAGTCAGTTACTATACACAAGTGTGCGGTACGATGGTCAAGTAACACGTCAAATCAAAACTAAAGTTATTGCTAAAACAAACGCCCCCAATTTGAAAAAAATGAATGAATGAATGAATGAATGAATGAATGAATGAATGAATGAATGAATGAAAAAATGAAAGAATGAAAAAATGGACGTTCAAATAATCAGTTTTTATATATGCAAACAGTTTATAAATATTTATCTATAATATTTTTTATGAATTTATTTCCTATTTCATACAGCCTTTGACATTGCTGTAGCCTCTATGTATGTTGGACAGACCACGGAGGTTATCGCCGAAGCTCGATACTGTTTTGGAGAATACGGAAAGTAAGTTATTTCTTGAATACTAATCATCTTGGTCTTCGTGAATAATAGGTAGATATAAATTAAAGAAACACAAAGAAAAAGGCAATAACAACAACATATACATAAACGACCCTGTAAGAATTAAGTGGTGATATTCACGTAGTTTTTTTCCCCCATAGAAATCAGAATTCATGCATACAATCAGTTAAAAGGCAGTTTATTTCTTATCCAGTATTAGGTTCTAACGCAATCTTCTACTTTAAAGTAAATATAGTGATTGAATTCATCTTTACTGTCTATTTAGTCCCGAATGTGGCATACTTCCCAACAGTCACCTGATTCTGGGAATAGAGCTGTTGTCTAAGGAGAATTTCCCAGATTTGGATACGCTGTCTGTGACTGAGCGTCTAAATATAGCGTAAGTATAGAGTACACCAGAAAGTGTTAGTGTTCCACACCAGAAAGTGTTGGTGTTCCACATCAGAAAGTGTTAGTGTTCCACACCAGAAAGTGTTGGTGTTCCACATACGAAACCTCAAACTCCTAAAATTGTGAATTATAATTAACTTGTCACAGTGGAGCAGTTTCTTCATGCGTTTCACTCTCAACATATAACATCTTAAAGAACTATAAAAACGATTTTTTGTAATGTTAAATTTAAAATGTTTTAAGTCTTTAAGGTTACTACATATTCAAGATGTTAACATAATACTTTGTAATACTATAATGCTTTAACAACCATGTGTATTTATTTTTATCACATTACAATTTACATTTGCAGTGAAAAGAAGAGATTGCGTGGAAATGAGTTTATACGCTTCAACAATTATTCTGCTGCCATGTTTTGTTACTCAAAGTAAGAAACTACTTTATCTTGTAATGTCCCTATATCCATTTATTTCCTTTTCTTATTATCGCATCTCTGTTTTTTGGATTCAATGTTGCAAACAATTCTAGAATGATTTCATAGTCTGAGTTTCTACCAGTCATTAATTTGGCTTCATGCTAGCCTGTATTCTAAATTTGTGTGCTTGACTGATATTCATTTCGGCTTTCATATTTCGGCAACCCTCTTTCTTAATTGTAAGTAAGAAGTCAATTAGTCAGTCCATCAAAGGTCAGTCAGTCAGCCCGTCCACCTGTCTGTTTTTGATTATATAATATAATATAATTTAATAGAACATGTAGAATGTGGTAATGGAAGGTTGTACTCCTCGTCGCACCATTTTTACCGCTCTGCTTTCATGATAATATTGTTACTTCTATTCCTGTCCTGTTATTGGTTTTTCTCCTTCCCTCTTTCGTCACCATAGCCGTGACATATTCTTATGGTGACATATGCGTCTTTTTATACAATGGAAAGGGTTGCCATACACCGGAATGACACACAAGAATCTAGGCGGATATGTTTTTAAAAAAAATGACAGATATTAAAAAAAGTCATATAATTTGATGGCTGAACTGGGGGTGAAAATGAAGTAAGTTCGAAAAACCAAGACGATATATTATAAAGCCGTAAGTCCATGGATAAGGAAAACTTTGGACGCACACAGAAAAAATAACCAAATATACATTCATTAACTAAAAAAGGGCACATCACGAACTTCTATTAAAAAACTAGAAGCGAAACCAGGTGCTCGCGATATGGTTAGCGTTTCCTGCTACACATATGTCACCCGCCGCGATGCTTCGGTGTCATAGAAAGTTATCTATTGTCATTGTTGTATAACGTTTGTCTTTAAAAATGAACATTTATAGGAACAACTTCAGTTTTATAACATTGTTCTACTGTTTTATCAATTTGATTTAATTGATTTCGTTCCTCTTCATTCAATTCAGTACTAAAATGAATATCTTTCTTAATAATTTTAAAATCGAAAATGTGACCACAGAGACGAAATCTGTTTAAATGGTTTGTCTATTATTTTTTGAGTTAAACTTAAAAAAAAATTGTTGTTTTTTCATGATTTCAGAGCCATTGAATTTCTTGATCCTTCGGTCGGTTTTACATCTTTGCAACCAGAGAAGTTAGAAAATATTCGGCACAGCCAAATCAGAAACTGGAACAACCTTGCCCAATGCCAGATGAAGGTAGAACTCTTCTTCTTCTTCTTCTTCTTCTTCTTCTTCTTCTTTTTCTTCTATAATTTGCTTTGAACTTATCTTTATTGATCCTTTTTCTTCTTGTTTTATGGAATGTGGGAAACATAATGGATTTTAAAAGGTTTGCTGTGTTAGACCTGTTGAATAAAATAAAAACATTTCTAGTTATTTGAGTAACATTGTACATTGTTGTACCTATTTTAAATCATTGCAACCATTATTTTGTTTTCAGTTGGAATATTATCCACAAGCTGTTATATCATGCAGACAGGTGTTTTTAGTAGATGCTGTTAATGTAAAAGCAGCATACCGTATGGCGAAGGTACGTACGGAAACGTTATTACATCTCTCTGTTTAAAGGTTGTACACTGAAAAATATAGAGTCAATAATGAAGTGTTGAGGGTCATTCTACTGTTTAAAGGTTGAACACTGAAAAATATAGGGTCAATAATGACGTGTTGAGGGTCATTCTACTGTTTAAGGATTGTATACTGAAATATATAGGGTCAATAATGACGTGTTGATGTCATTCTACTGTTTAAGGAATCGTATACTGAAATATATAGGGTCAATAAAGACATGTTAATGGTCATTCTACTGTTTAAGGATTGTATACTGAAATATATAAGGTCAACAATGACGTGTCGATGGTCATTGTACTGTTTAAGGATGGTATACTGAAATATATAGGGTCAATATATAAGGGTATTTCACAAAGAGTATTGGTTATGTTCTCTTTTATATACCATGTTATTGGTGGCATGTGTCAGTTTGCAGCTTTGTATTGATATTATAGTACATATTATTATTGGTATCATTTACACGAATATCATCTCGATTGAATAAGAACAATTAAGCTGAATAAGTAAGTTTTTATATTTATTATAATATCAGAGTTATATGGGATTAGGAGAGACAATTCCAGCGATCATCTTCATGGAGCTGGCGAAGCGCTATGATCCAAACTCCAACGTAAGTACTATTCACTTTCTCAGTGTTATATAAGGAGTAGATAACTACTGTACGCTGATGAACAAACACAATAGCAGACAAACGCATGATAAACACACACAATGGCAGACAAAACGCATGATGAACACACACAACGGCAGACAAAACGCATGATGAACACCCATAATGGCAGACAAAACCGTGATGAACACACATAATAGCAGACAAACGCATGATGAACACACACAATGGCAGACAAATCACACGATGAACACACATTGTGGCAGACAAAACGCATGATGTGCACACATAATGGCAGACAAACGCATTATGATCACACATAATGGCAGACAAACGCATGATGAACACACATAATGGCAGACAAACGCATGATGAACACATATAATGGCAGACAAAACGCATGATGAACACACAAAATGGCAGACAAACGCATGATAAACACACACATAAGTGCAGACAAACGCGTGATGAACACACATAATGGCAGACAAACGCATGATGAACACACATAGTGCCAGATAAACGCATGATGAACACATATAATCACAGACAATCGCATGATGAACACACATAATGGCAGACAAACACATATTGAACACACATAGTGCCAGACAAACGCATGATGAATGGCAGACAAACGCATGATAAACACACATAATGGCAGACAAGCATATGATAAACACACATAATGGCAGACAAGCATATGATGAACACACATAATGACAGACAGACGCATGATGAACACACATAATGGCAGACAATCGCATGATGAACACACATAATGACAGACAATCGCATGATGAACACACATAATGGCAAACAAACTCACGAGGAACACACATAATTGCAGACAAAACGCATGATGAACACACATAATGGCAGACAAACACACGAGGCACACACATAATGGCAGACAAACGCATGATGAACACACATATTTGCAGACAAAACGCATGATGAACACACATAATGGCAGACAAACGCGTGATAAACACACATAATGGCAGACAAACGCATGATGAACACATATAATGGCAGACAAACGCATGATGAACACACATATTGGCAGACAAAACGCACGATGAACACACATAATGGCAGACAAACGCATGATGAACACACATAATGGCAGACAAACGCGTGATGAACACACACAATGGCAGAAAAGTAATATTATAGTTCAACGAAGCGAACACATGTCACGAACCTGAAACAAGAAGAAATAGGACCAACAGAATAAAGGTTATTGACAAACAAACAATAGTTTCTTCAAAAAGTCACCACCAGAATGAACTGGCAAAGTGAGACGGGCATTTTAAAAAAGATGTCAAACCAACCATAAATCCATACGAAAAAGACGTGGACCGATTAGTTGTAACATGAACCTATACCGTTTATAATAACTTAATGATCAGTACTTGTTATTTCAGATATACATCTATTTTTGTATTAAAGATTAAAATTATTTAAAGAAATAAGTAGCTGATTCTTATGGTAAATAATTATGTATAAGTATGCTGATTCTAATGGTAAATTACTTATGTATAATTATACTATAAATGTTTTCGTTTGTTCCTGTAGCAATTTGCAGAAGATCTTGCCATAATGTATGAAGATTTAGAAACTAAAAGAGAGAATGGACCAATAGAGCCGAACGTGGGGTTGAAAAACAGAGAAAATGATCACAATATTCCAGATGCCGAGGATGCTAAGACCACGCCCATTGAAGAGGAAAAACAAAAGGAAATTCAACAACAAAATAAGGATATTAAAGAAGCTCTCCCAAATGCAGAAGAGAATGAAAAATCAAGTCTAAATGTATGAATTCTACTGTCGATTTCTTAGATTATGTAAACACTATTCACTTAAATCTGACTGTCTGCCATTCAAATGAGATTAAATATTTTTTTTATATCTAACATAATATAAACATGTTTATAGGTTGATTTAATAAACATTAACATTTTATTTAGTATTTTATATTTATTTTTTCAGACTTCCTGGTTAGGCTGGGCTGCTGTAGGTGTCGGCGCAGCAGCTGTAGCCGCAGGGTGCTTTGTCGCCTATAAGTACTTTACACGATAATAACAAACCTAAAGCTGACAGTGTATGCAAAATCAAAATTCGTTTACACTGTATCCATGCCAATCTGCAACACATTGTACCAAAGAACTTTAACGCACCTATTACGAACAACGTTCACGTATTCAAAAAATAATGATTAAGAAATTTAAACGATTCAACATGAAACAATTATAACAATTTTTGTGCAGATTCAATAACTAATAATTTATATAGTAACACTTTTAAAGCTTGTCACCGCCATCTCATTTTGACGTTTTAAGTTCAGGCAATACGTATATAATTCATAAATTGTATGTGTAAGAGAAAAAGACACTTATTTAATGATTGATTTCTATCTTTGTAGCTTACCATTAATGTGGTTCTACTATTTAGAAGAATTTCATAATCACCGAGAGAAGTGAATCTTTAAATGACATCTTGTCACAATTAAAACATAATCTCTATGCCAAACCCCAGAGTATTGTCATAATTAAAACATAATACATATGCCATACCCCAGAATCTTGTCACAATTCAAATTTGATTCAGTCCTTTTTCTTTCGTGTAACTATAACTAGAACTATAGATAGATATTAGTAGCAGATTTCTTTAAATTCCAGAACAAAACCGGTACCAGGTAAAAAAATTTATTTATTATTTGGAAGGGTGGCCGGGATAGGGATTTTTTTATTATTGTGTCTTCTTTGTTATGTGTTCTGTGTGTCTTCTTTATCATGTGTTCTGTGTCCTGTGTTGTATGTGCCCTGTGTTGTATGTGCCCTGTGTTATATGAGTCTTGTGTTCTATGAGTCTTGTGTTCTATGTGGCATGTGTTCTATGTGTCCTATGTCATGTGTTCTATGTTTCATGTGTGGCATGTGTCCTATGTCATGTGTGGCATGTGTTCTATGTGTCCTGCGTCCTGTGTCCTGTGTTGTATATGTGCCCTGTGTTATATGTGTCTTGTGTTCTATGTGTCATGTGTTCTATGTGTCATATGTCATGTGTCATGTTTTCTATGTGCCATATGTCATGTGTGGCATGTGTTGTATGTGTCTTGTGTTGTATGTGGCATGTGTTGTATGTGTCTTGTGTTCTATGTGGCATGTGTTGTATGTGTCTTGTGTTCTATGTGTCATATGTCATGTGTCATGTTTTCTATGTGCCATATGTCATGTGTGGCATGTGTTCTATGTGTCATGTGTTCTATGTGTCATGTGTTCTATGTGTCATGTGTTCTATGTGTCATTTGTTCTGTGTGTCATATGTCCTGTGCCATATATCCTGTTTATTACACTTCAATTTCTTGGTACGGGGGC
>JAUMGZ010215647.1:0-11729 GCA_032359645.1 Pododesmus macrochisma
TTATACCATCAATTTCATAAACTTATTTTGTCAAAGGAAAGGGGTAGGGCAAAAGGGGAATATTAGATGAAATTTCACAAATTATCTTCTAATAAACTGTAAGACCACAATTGGAGCCAAAATGCTTGCATAAAAGTAGAATTTCCTTTGGGAATGGAGAACCAATTTTGTTTAAGTTGTGACATTTCATTAAAAATACCTATTTTCATTCATACACTTTTTCCTTTGCTCATTGAACCTCATATATTTTCTTCTTTTCATTTGTTTAACCTCCTTTCATTCACATATAATGTTTTCTGCCCTCCCATACTAAACTCCTATTATACTGTGTAAAACCTTTTTATTCCTCGTTAAAATTGAACCTATTTTTATTCAAATAATCTTTTTTCTTTTGTTTAACCTCTTTTTCATTCACATATAATTTTTTCCTTCCATATTAATTTTAAATTCTGTTCTCCTTTTGTAGAAGTTTGTATCTTATTAATTGCAAACACAATACATTTGAACTGATGTGAAACTCCAAATCCACAACAAACAAACCATCAAAATTCAATCAATACATTTGTCGCTGTTGTCATGGCGATTTGGATATGACATACCTAAAACAAAAAATAACAGACTGAAAACCCATTCATATCAATAAACCACAATGAATTGGACAAGATTGAACCATAGTTTTCCCCAGAGATCATAAACTACTCATATGTTCTTGCTTTCACTTTCAAATAAAACAGAAAATAATTTGACAAGTAATGTTATACTGATGAATGTTGAGGACAATATCCGGAGCTGAATGCGATCAGGAGTCAGCAAATCAAAGCGATGTAATTCTAAGCGTAACATTCTCCGATAGTAACTTCATTAAAATGATGAACAATAAAACATTAGAAGCATGTCAGATCTATAAGAGATTTCAAATTTAAATTTCACAATATCCATGTTCTATCTGTTTCAATCATTTTTTAGTTCCCATTAGAAGACTGTTTTTTCCCTTAAAATTAATTATTTTGCTGTCGAATGATATTCGTCAAATACCAAGACAATCAAAATAGAACTTGAATTTAAATGTCAAAGTCTGCAAGTTTAAATCTGATATATTTACTTTATTAAATGTTTTAAACAATAAAAGTATAAATTGTCATTTTGTTTCTTCAATTCGTCCGTGTACTTCCACACACACAAAATGCGATCATTTGAAATTCAAGTATTGAAGTTAACTAAGAATGTTGTGTTTCATGACCACAGAAAATTATCTTACATATTTTGAAAGCATGGATAACTGTGACTTAAATTCCTTTTTAATTTTTAAAGATGTAATTGCTCTATGCACTTTTCTGAAACATCAACTTATAGTGTGTTTGTTGTAGTGTTCAATGTTCAATGTGTGTAAATGCAAAATACAGGAGGAAGCAAAGATAACACAGCAAAGAAAGGACTATACTTTTTTTAATACATTTTAAAATCCTCCAAAAACTAACACAGTTCAATTTAGCAAGGAGAACTTATTGTTCAGAAGTATCCTAAATACATGTACAACAGATGCCAAGGATTATATTCATGACTTTTATTTCTAAGTTTCTAACAGTCTACATCAACATTACACAAATACATGTACCGGTAGTCATATTTTACAAAATTTTGGGTGTTCTGATTTATTTAATCGATAATCGTTCATGAAAGGTTTTCAGATAATCGATTATGATTTCTCTTCCTATTCCCAACCCTAGTTTGTTGTATTGCCAGTTTACTGTTTATATATGTATTGCATGTTCCAGTGACCTTATCAGGCTCACGCTAATTTTAACATAAACACTATAAATTCTCTGTTTATGGATGGTCGTAAAACATATCCACCTTTTACAGTCTGCCTATCATAAGCCTGAAGAACTAACTTTACTGGGTGCTACTCAGCCAATGCTTCTGATCAAAAGATGAGGTGTCACAAAGCAACTATATATAAATATATGATGTAACAAGAGGTCCATAGGTCCTTAACGTCCATCTGAATTGGCATTTGAATACTTTTGACCCTAGGGTCATGGCTTGAACAAAATTGGTTCTCCATGCCTTGAAATTAACTACAAATCACAGCATTTATCCCCTTTTGGTCCCTCTAGTGGCTACTCTGGGGGTCAATCCCCTTCATTTGAACAAAACTGATACCCCTCCCCCTAGGGATACCTTATTCAAAGTTTGGATGAAATTGGTTAAGCTGTTTTGGAAAGAAATCAAAAATGTGAAAAGTTTATTTGCTATATTTATATATATATAGTGTTGAACTTTGAACCCAAAATGCGTAAACAAGGGTCAGGCCTTGAAAGAACTTTGTTCTTCATGCCTTAAGTTTACTACATACCAAAGCATTAAGCTCTGGGCCTACAAGTTTATTATAAGAATTTTTTTGATATTTTGTCAAATTTCCCCCCCTTTGGCCACCCAAAAGGCGCCCCTGGAGGCCAAACCCTTTCATTTGAACAAATATGAACTCCCTTCCCTATGGATGCCCTCTACCAAGTTTGGGTGAAATTGGTTCAGTAGTTTTGGACAAGAAGTCAAAAATGTGAAAAGTTAACATATTTGCTATGGTGTTGAACTTTGACCCCAAAACACATAACCTATTTTTTGACCCCATGGTCACGCCTTGAACAAACTTGGTTTTTCATGCTTTAAAGTTACTACATACCAAAACATTTAGCTCTAGGCCTTTTAGTTTTTTAGAAGAAGATTTTTGAAGTTTTGTAAATTTTCCCCCCTTTTGGCCCCCTAGTGGTGCCCCCTGGTAGCCGAGCCCCTTTATTTGAACAAAATTCTGAACTCCCTTCCCATAGGGATGCCTTCTATTAAGTGTTGACCTTTGACCCCAAAATCAAGTCTTTAATAAATTTGGTTCTCCATGTCCTAAAGTTATTATATACTGAAACATTAAGCTCTAGGCATTTTAGATTATTAGAAGAAGATTTGTTATATTTTGCCAAATCTTTCCGCTTTTGGTCCCCAAAGTGACGTCCCTGAAGGGGCCAAGCCCCTTCATTTGAACAAGTCTGAATTCTCTTCCCCCAGGAATGACTTCTACCAAGTTTGGGTGCAATTGGTCTAGTTGCTTTGGACAAAAAGTTGAAAATGTGAAAAGTTATGGACAGACTAAAAATTAGTAAAAGACGAATTTGAATGCCAGGAATTCACCTCCAACGGGCATGTACGAAGAAAACCTAGACTTTTTTTGTGTACACATTTGCACAAGGCTACAGTGTAGCAAACTTCTTCACAGTTTTTAATGTGGCATTTCAGCCTTTCTGTCCTCAAATTTCCAAAAACCAATGTTGAAATGGTATTTTCTTTTGTCATAAGGGTGTTCATAATAATTCCAAAAGATTTATTAGGAATAAATTTTGTTTTTCTCCAATTGGGCTCAAATATTTGAACATTCCATATATGCAGATTACATGTAATAGATAGTCGATTTTGAAAAAAGAATAAATTCCTGAAAGCCAGAACAAGCTAATTAAAGGTGTGTAATATTTTATGGCTACATTCAAGAGTCAAGATTTCAAATCTAGCTTACATTACTTAATATCAGAAGCTCCTAACAAGTCAAATCTAAGGCAGTACTGCAATGAACTTGTTGATAACTTCATTCATATAGTCAAATTATTTTGGTCATTACTAGTATAGCTATCTCGATGAACTTTTTGGTAACTTTATTCATAGTTCATAAATATATTGGTCAGTACGTATTGTAACTATCTTGAAAGGAGTATAATGTTACAATTACTTTGTCAAAACTCACACAGTAACCATCTCTAAAGTACTATTAATGCTATGCTTAGTAAGGAGTGCAACTAACTCTGAATAGTATGTAATGTTACACTTGGTCAGTACTGTAACTATCTCCAGAGAAGTATATTACACTTGGTCAGTAATATAACTTTCTCTTGAGTATTGTGTAATGTTACACATGGTCAGTACTGTAAATATCTCTGAAGTAGCATCTAATGTTACACTTGTTCAGTACTGTAACTTTCTCTGGATTAGTACATAATGTTACACTTGGTCAGTACTGTATCTATCTCTGGAGAAGTATGTAATATTACACATGGTCAGTACTTTAACTATATCTGGAGTAGTGTGAAATGTCACATGCACACCTTGTCAGTACTGTAACTATCTCTGGAGTGGTATGTAATATTACACATGGTCAGTACTGTAACTATCTCCGGAGTAGTGTGAAATGTCACATGTACACCTTGTCTGTACTGTAACTATCCCTGGAGAAGTGACTGTAATGTTACACATGGTCAGAACTGTAACTATCTCGGGATTAGTATGTAATGATACACTTATGGTCAGTACTGTAAATATCTTCGTTTTACTATGTAATGTCACACTTGGTCAGTACTGTATCTATCTTTGGAGAAGTGTGTAATGTTACACATTGTCTGTACTGTAACTGTTTCTTTAGTAGTATGCAATGGTACGCTTGGTCAGTACTGTAATATCTCTGGAGTTGTATGTAATATTACACGTTGTCTGTACTGTAACTGTTTCTGGAGTAGTGTGTAATGTCACACTTGATCAGTACTGTAACTGTTTCTGGAGTAGTGTGTAATGTCACACTTGGTTAGTACTTTAACTGTTTCTGGAGTAGTGTGTAATGTCACACTTGGTCAGTACTTTAACTATCTCTCTGGAGTAGTGTGTAATGTCACACTTGGTCAATACTGTAACTATCTCTGGAATTGTGTGTAATGTTACTCTTGGTCAGTACTTTAACTATCTCTGGAGTAGTGTGTAATGTTACACTTGGTCAGTACTTTAACTATCTCTGGAATAGTGTGTAATGTTACACTTGGTCAGTACTGTATCTATCTCTGGAGTTGTATGTAATGTTACTCTTGGTCAGTACTGTAAATATCTCTGGAGTTGTATGTAATATTACACATTGTCTGTACTGTAACTGTTTCTGGAGTTGTATGTAATGTTACACATAGTCAGTACTGTAACTATCTCTGGAGTAGTGTGTAATGTTACACTTGGTCAGTACTGTAACTATCTCTGGTGAAGTATGTAATATTACACATGGTCAGTACTGTAACTATCTCTGGAGTAGTGTGTAATGTTACACTTGGTCAGTACTTTAACTATATCTGGAGTAATGTGTAATGTCACATGTACACTTTGTCAGTACTGTAACTATCTCTGGTGAAGTATTTTATGTTACACATGGTCAGTACTTTAACTATCTCTTGAGTAGTGTGTAATGTCACACTTTGTCAATACTGTAACTATCTCTGGAGTAGTGTGTAATGTCACACTTGGTCAGTACTTTAACTATCTCTTGAGTAGTGTGTAATGTCACACTTTGTCAATACTGTAGCTATCACTAAGTGACTTACTATGTCTAGACCTTGTTATTGCCTGTTTTTATTAAATCTATGTTTTATGTCTTATCAGAATTTATACAAACATTTGTTGCAGTTTCTCCAAATCAAAAAAGGTTTTTATGAGGCACTTAATTATCTCAAAACTACTAGTCTAATGATCCGTCTGTCATGCTCATGCCTATCAATATGCATGACACATCTGCTGACCTGAAATCATCAAATTGACACTTGAAAACTTTATAGTATTTAGGCATTAAACACACATTACTAAACACTGATCAGCAATTTAACAAGCTTGTGCAACAGACTTTAATCATGTTTTCATTTATGGTTTAAATGTGAACAGTATTCACATGCAATTGCTTTTTTATTTATCTAGATCTTATTGACACACAGTCGTTAGATACATCACGGTCACTAGCCGAGTCAGTATACCCTGCATAATATAGCTATATAGTGTCATAAAAGACTGATGGGTCACCCTCCTTTTCTACAAACCCTTCAGACAATATCTGCTTGTTAACAAGAGAGAAACACAATACATATGTACTAAGTTCATGTTTAGCATTCAATGGAAACAGTGTGAATGCCAAGACAAGATTGATTGTCATTAGGAAAATATATCTCCGCTGATTAGAAAATCATGAATACTTCCGTCCGTGATTGATGTTGACGAGGAGCTTCCAATGCCTTTGTCAACATTGTTGTTGTAGTGTTTCCGACCTCCTGCACAGATCTGCAGCAGTCAACATGAGGGTTTGTAATGAATTCTTCCCTGGGTCAGTGGCTTCCCGTAACACAGTGATCAAGATTTACAGGACGTCAATGGCCTGTCAAGTACATAGTATAAAAGGTATCCTAACAATCCAAAGGAGGCATATGTCATGATGATGGTTAGATTGTAAATATTCAATCAGAGCAAAGCTATTCAAACAATTAATAGGACATAATAGGACAAAACTTTAATGTCACACAAGTGGACTTGTAGAGTTCACATTCAAATCTAGATAACGTTTCATTTTTGTTATTATTTTTTTGATTTTTGAGATTTAGTATACAGGATTATTTTTATAGTTCTGTGTTATAAGCAATTTAATGCAGTTATATTTGTAGAACTAGAATCATGAAAAACAAAAAATAGAGCATTTGCATAATAAATGTACAGAGAATAGAAAACTACTATATCTCAAATGTCACAGGACCAAAATTGAAAAGAACATATTCATCTATCACCTGCATTTTAAGTGTGACCAATGGTTATTGACAAGAATTTAAAATTTGTTTGTTTGTTTGTATTTAGGGCTTATTGTTCGATCAACAGCTAAAGTCATTTACGGACGTGCCAGTTTTACTGGTGGAGAAAACTAGAGTACCCAGAGTAAACCACCGACCAACAGCAAGTCACTGACAACTTTCTCACACTTAAGCACGCCCCAGACGGGAATCGAACTAGGAGGTGAAAGGCTCTTATGATTACAAGTCGGCGACTTAAATCACTAGGCCACCGCGGCCCCAAGTTAAAAACATGAAGGTGAAAATCTTTCAGAAATAAAGTATAGAAGTTTAAAATTAGACCATGGAATGCTTAATATACATAACTAATGTGAAAATATGACCAGTAGTTCCTAAAAAAGAAATCAAAAACATCCAAGAAACAAAATTATCTCAATCAATCAGAAACCATGGTGGTCAAGTTTGATAAAATTTAGCAAGACTAAATCTTAGATGGGTCCAATTGCAACAAAATCTACATTTACTTGCAGGAAAATCTGGCCTATTGTTCCTAAGGCTATTTTGAATAATATGCAATATCAGACACAATTCTGAAAAGGGACCATGAAAAAAATATATACGTGACCAGCATTAAGGATTATGAAAATCTGAGCAACTGTTTTCACATGACAAGAAGTCGAAGTTTAGGTCACAAGCTAGCCCTATTTATAGATGAGCTTTGAAAGGTTTTGACACACCTCTAAACATTGACCATTGCAAAGGGTATCTTAGAACATCAAGATTCAAAAATATCAGACCATCAGTAAAGAAGTCAACACCTCAACCAATTTGAAGCCCTTGTGATTTTATTTTTGACAGAGTTCTGCAACACCAAAAGGTCCAGGAAAAATATATTAATATACTCAAGATACGTAAAAACATGGCCAACATTTCTTGACAGGTCCAAAAGTGTCTCAACCAATCAGAAGACCTATGGGAAATATTAAAGAGGTTGGCAACAGTGAACTGTTCTGAATGGGGAATTGAGGAGAATCTATCATCCATAGCATGCTTGCTCAAAATTGTCCCAGTGGTTTTTAAGAAGTGTAAAATGAAATGTGTTAAAGATCAAAAATAGACAATGGAAGAGAAATGATGATTGATGAGTTTCACATAGCTAAATTCAAAATGGATATATTGTCAATGTGGTCTGAAACCTAGCCCTAACATTTTTATTAGTGCTGTACCTGCAGTTATCTATAAGTTTTATAATTTAATGGATATACAAGATATCAGATTATGAAACTTACAGTAGATAAATGGGAAGTAGGGAACTGGCTTAAAAATTGGTAAAAAAATAAAACTAATTATTTTGATGCACATGTAGCTATATATAGAAATGTATTCCTCTACCACTAGCTGTAGTCCAGACTAGACTAAATCATTGAATAAGAAATATGAATCGGTACAAAAAGCTCAATGTGAGAATCTATAAGGAAGATAAATTGTCAAGTCGGATTTAGAAGCCATATCTGTCTGTAATATTTATAGAATGGAGGTGAAATGTTGTCGAAAGAAAAAAGCCATTTTTCCGTATTGAGTCATTAGACGACTGCATTGTAAAGGTCAATTAAAGCAGAACTCTTCACCTTTATCCTTCCCATATGTCTTCTAACACAATTACAGCAACATCTCCAATGGTGAAGAATGTTATGTCGCCCCGAGAGACCATATCACAGGAAATAATTTTCACATAGAACTTCAATAACTTCATTATGTAAGGCAATGCAATTCGAACTCTCCTTGGGGACAACTGTACTTGGAAAGGCTTTTTTAGTGACCTTTTACAACAACAAAGATTCTAGTTACATAAATACTAGGCCAACTTATCTTACAATATATAAATATGTAATTATTCTTTAAATATAGAAGACAATTGTTAATAGGTTGACTTGTCTGTTTCCATTCATGGGCGACACAGTATTAAATTAAGACAGATAGACTGCCTGAATAAAGAGCTAGAATGGAGGAGTCATTGTGATTCTATTGTAACCCTCCGAGCTAGAATGGAGGAGTCATTGTGATTCTAATGCAACCCTCCAAGCTAGAATGGAGGAGTCATTGTGATTCTAATTCAACCCTCCAAGCTAGAATGGAGGAGTCATTGCGATTCTAGTTCAACCCTCCGATGCTAGAATGGAGAAGTCATTGTGTATGATTCTAATGCAACCCTCCAAACATTTTATGTGTTGGGGCAACAGTTTTACAGGTACAATACAGCAAGACAATGTTTAAGCCAACGGTCAGTTTAAGGAACAGATAGGCATTAATAAAATGAAATAAGAGGACATTATGTTTCTAATGTATTGCACTCCACAGCTTGTTTGTTCATATATGAAGCCGGTATCTTTTTAATGAATAATCCAGTAAGTTGACAATTATTTACACAGCAGTTAATTATAACAATTCTATTGGTCAACAGAGCAACGAATCAACAGAAGAAAAGTTATTGACAAACAAACTATATGATAGCTTCATCAAAAATCTCAACCAGATTGAACTAGCAAAGTGAGAAGGGCATTTAAATGACATCAAACTAACTAAATAGGTGAGAGGACCTCTTTTGTTACCTGAGGCCAAACTCCAAATCAACTGTCATCAACAGACTTGAAGGGACAATTTTTTAGAATAGACAGGACCTCAGTAAAGCAGAGCTCTGAAGCCAAAAGTAGGGGGTAGTAAAAATCATTACAGTAATGAAGGACAAAAACATTAAAGCACGCAAGTTCACATTCAATTATTGGGGACTGACAGACAGATAAACATACAAAGAGGAAATATTGTGACCTCTTAATTCATTATACCCTCTAAAATGAATTTTTGCAAGGTACAGTAGGGAATTTGGATATGAATTACAAAATGATTTCTTGGGTTTGTTTAATATATTTAGTATTGTTTTGAGCTGTGAATGAGCCTAAGTGTCATATGTAGTCTAGAATACACCTTAATTGAATTAAGATACTACACTACTGATGACACTTAAAATTGGCTTGCAAGTCATAATACCCTAATCGAAAAGTACCGGTAAGTCCTTTTTCAGTCCCTTTGCAGCACCTGTTAAGTTCCCTTTAACAAGTATTATTTCAACAGCTTTAATGTATGCTCGATTAGATGAAATAAATAAAAGTCTATTGTTCAAGTCCTTTCATCTTGTGTAAATAACATTACATTTGCAATTTTCATGACAAGTTATTGTTCATCAAAGATTGAAGACACGATTTAATCATCATTAAGTAAAATAATATAAATAAGGCCAACAAAGAATAAATACTGTGTTTCTGCTAATGCCTTTAAAAAAAACTTAGGGTATAGATATATAGGTAGGCAAATCTTTCTATTTTACTTTAAATTTTTACATTATAATTAAGACTAATATGGGGACAGAGGTTCTGACTTTAACAGTGATTGTCTGAAAATGGCCAAAAAAACCTTCAGGACCTACTAGGCACTAAAAATAGGGTAGGTATAGGGTAAATAGAAAAACAAGTATTTTTCCTTTTGCCTAAACAATTTTTGATTTCTACTAGCAAATACAAATAAACAACAAAAATATTTCTTCTAAATCTCAAACTCTAGCTAATACGGTATTTCACAATTTTAGATACTTTCCCTTGATAATCATGCAAGGTTTAATTTGATGAAATTCAGAGAATGTTAACCATTTGAAGTAAATTGACATGACGTTTAAGTACGTGATATGGAATTTCCAATTCTTCGTTCCAATCACTTGTTTACGCACAATTGCATGGTTGCTTTGACGTATTAAGTTAAATGACAACGTTAACTAGTGACAATCATAGTTGTTCCAGGGCGTGTGTTTAAGGATATTTTTATAGGGCTTTAACACAATCCCAGTGTCTTAATTACAACAAACATTGGCAATCCCTCACATCAAATGAATCATCCCAAAATTGTGCCGATGTTAAGACATAGATGGAAACATTAAAAGGATAAGGACATAAACGTATGTCTATTGCGTTGAGCTGACAATTTGTGACCAAATCCTGTCAGTGGTACCAAGATTAGTATATGGCTAATAACCATTGCTATATATAAAGTTCCGAGTGACTGACAACGTGACGTTGTTTTATTATTTACGCAGTTGTAATGATTCCACACACAACACGTATTTGATGATGGCAAACAACCTCAACCTTCCAATTAGATTGTGCAATACATGATAAACAATTAGTTCTACATGATTTCTTGCCTCACTATTACAAGTGTAAAGTACAACAACACACACTGCTGTTTAATTAAGAGAACAGTTATAGCATGAATGTAGAATGCAGTACATGTACTTTTTGTTGACTTCTAGATCTTTAATATATTAAGTATATATATGTAGTTTTAGGTTATAACAATTGTCACAGTAAACCCAGTGATCATGAGGACAGGTATAGAATCTAACAACTTTTTTTTTTAAACAAATTAAATAATTTTCTGTTAAAAAACATAGATAAGGAACACAGGAAAAATATAATTATTAATATCAGACTGCTTGAATATTAATTGTTAACACTTCTCTAAGTTTAAAAATTCCTATTTCAACTGTGCGTTCACCTAAATTGTTGACAAGTCCATTCATGTTTTTCTTTTGGGGTTGGATTTTGTCCGTAATTATCATCAGGATTCCTTAGTAAACCCCATCCCTCTAAATGTCTTAGCTTAGGCCAAATGTTTCCTTTAAATTTTCCCCACTTGAAGTCCATTGATGAGGGCTAACTGATTTATAGAGCACATGGTTTTAGGTCTGTTCACTCTTTTATTTGGCCTGATATCATTTTAAAGTGCTGGCTAGTCTCAGTTTGTAAATTCAGTCTGCCATGGTTATCTTAAAGTTTAAAAAAAAAAAAAAAAAGTTTAAACTTTATTTATTTTACAACGATTGAAATACATGCAAGTTATTATAAGTTATGTCGAAATCTCTCGTTGGCATGAATGGAAGCGCGAGTGGATTCTTTCTGTGGGAAGAAACTGGAGTGCCCGGAGGAAACCCACGTGTTAAGGTTGGCAATCTCGTACCATCCCACTAACACTACACTGATGTCTGGTAATTACTTCTTGGGTGTCAAT
>JAUMGZ010215658.1:0-11728 GCA_032359645.1 Pododesmus macrochisma
ACATGATTTGATTTCTACAATTTCCATGAAATAAACTATAACGTATGTAATGGTAGTTCTCGCATGTCAGAGACGAAAGCGAGATTTGTCATCAGCTTTCGATTTCACCATTTCCGCTAATTAGCGAAGACAGACAAAGCTCCCCGGCAACACATGAGTGTTACCGATCGCGGGCAAAGCCCGCGAAGGGTCTTTGAAAAAAAAAGATTCCTTTTTAGTTTTTGCTGCTTGCAAAATTACACACTGAAGCTTAACCTTCAGTTTACTTGGTCTTCAATGCATCGTTATAATAAAGATTATCCCCCTTTGTTTATAACTCTCTGTCAAGGCTGCACTGCATAATACAAGAACAGTGCAGCATTAACAAAGGGAGTGAACCACTACATCATACAATACAGGATTTATTTCCACTGTTTAGCGCTTTTAAATCTCATATTAGCAAAGGGAGTGAACCACTACTTCATAAAATACAGGACTTATTTCCCTTGTTTAGCGCTCTTATAAATCATATGAATTGAATTGGTAATACTTCCACTTCAATATTATTGCCTGTACATGTTTATAAAGTAAACCAAAGTTAGAATACATTTTCTGTTGATTTTTTATGTTAGTACATGACCTAATTGTTAGTTAGAACTTGATTTTATCTTTGTTATTTATTCAAAATCTTCTTGTTTGAGTTATGCCCCTTGTTAGAATTCTCTAAGTCTGTATCTAGTCTGTGTGACACCTTTCCACCTCATGTTGACATGTTATAATATCTGTGTTTGTTTTTGTTATCACTGTTTCAGCTGTTTACTCAGTCAAATCCAGGCCAGACAGCTGGTGTGTACAGCTATAAAGGCTATAATCCAACTGACCCCATCATTATAAACTCACAGAATAAATAAACACAACATAAAATCACAAAAACAAAACAACCAATTAAAACTTTCATCCTCTGCAAACCACTACATGATAGTTTACAGCAAACATGAAATGTAAGTAATTGAGCTGTCAAGTTGGCTTATGTCAATGCCAACCTTCCTTGGCCAACACATACATCTCAAAACAAATTTGTTTGAGGCAGTTAAAACTTTTAACAAACCTGTACATTTTTCATTTTTTAACATAAAGTGATACTTTCTTCTTTAATAAAAAATCACTAAATTACAACGAACAATCATAACCAGTAATAATGTATAAGTTACATAAATCATAATTATTTTATTTTTAAATTTAAGTTTATCTTGCACTGATGTTTGAACAACTTTCATTTCTATCAAAAACATCTTTTTGATCATGCAACCTTTACAATTTACAAAAATTTACCTATGTGCAATGTCAACAACAAAACTATTTGTAGTGAACACATTACATCCTTTCTGAACTAACAACAGTGAAATTTATGTCTAAATTACATCAGTGCAGCGGGAGCGAAATGTCAAACTTTTACATAAGTATTCTGAATGACTTCTCGATACGCTGACTCATTGAAATTGCTATCGAAAAAAGATATATAAGGGAGTTACATCCTTAAGTACACTGTTCAATTGCCAAGGAGCACTTGAAGTTTCATAGAAATATTGACTATTAATATCGTACTGTTTGCAGAATACAATGTACATTTTATCTCGGAGAATATTATTTACCTTGTTCTAATCTGATTTATATGAACTCGATCTATACATAATTACTAATTTATGATACATGTATGTGAAATTTCTGATGGTGCTTAAGTTTATGTATCTGACAAGAAAACAAAGCACTGATATAATATGATATATGAGCTAGCTAGGCCTACAAAATATCAAAGTTTTCAAACCTCATTGAAACTATTCCTGTTCTTAGTTTATATGTACATGTATATAAGGAAGTACAATTTAGAAAACCATTAACCCTTTATGTAATTTATTACTTTTTTGTGTAAAAAAGAAATCTGAATAGCAATGACTTGACACTTTAGTCATTTTTAGATTATTATTTTTTTCTGCATATCTTCAAGGCAGTTCTACATAAATGTATACATAGTGTCACAAAATATCATTTTACAAACATTTGCAATTTTTAATTTATTGAGAAATATATTTAAATTGTTAAGAGATAACTGGTATTGAAGATTCTCAGCTGAATAACACAAAATATTAATGGCACTAGGACCACCAATTATATACTAAACACTTGGCTTTAATATATTATATGAATTAAATTTATATTAAATGTTTGTGTGGTACATGTACATTGTATATTGAAAGTGCTATCCCCAAATCATTGAAATTATTTGTCTAAACCAATTGTAAGACCCGATTCTTAGTGCTTCTGTGTTTGAGATTAAAAATTAACTTTCAACTGAAGTACTGATCTTAAGTTGTCTTTTGGAAACTGAAATCAACTTCCACTTCTAACAATAGATTATCTTAATCTAAGAAATTATTTTGACTTGTAATGACCCGGACTAATGAAGAAACCGTATTAATATGCATCGACCATACAACAAATAGATCTTTAATACACAATAAGCAAATGTTATAGAGGATTAAAAGACTTCAAAGTATAGGGAAATAAATTGTTATCAAAATCTTTAAAAATTATGAAGATTCAGATGGCACTTTAATATTACAGCAGGCTAGCACAGTGACCATGCAATCATATATATAACGCTTTGTTCAGTCATCCGAGGCCAACCACCTGAATAGTGGCTATCCAAGATAAGGTGATAATGTTTCTTGTCTTCAGTAGTAATACTGGGTAGTTAATCTTCCGCTACATAATCTTTGTAATCAGTCGTCTATCTCCGCTAGTAACCCAATATCTACTGACACACAAGCACTTGCTTACAGAAGGTTTATTAGGGGGTTTCCGAAAACCACAATGTAAAGTTACATATTCAAATTACGTTTGTGTGTTGTGTCGGAGAATAGAATTATCTTAGATATCAAGTGGGTGTTCCAAAACCGCAAAGTTACAAGTTGTGTTTAGGATTGTATTGAAATGAGACTGAGTTAATTGTTCTATTCTGCTAAATAAGACAAGTTACATGTATATCACATTTAACGTTTCAATGAAATAAGCTACATGTGTAGTGTACAATTCTATAACAAGTGTTCATTTTTATCTCATTCAATCAATGCATACATGTAATTAAAAATTGCAGAAATATTAAACCACAAAATTCAAATTACAACCTTAAACACGACACAAGATGGGCACTACCATTGTACAATGTATCCTTTTTTAATCAACTTGTACAAATAATGTTTTGTGAATGAAAATGAGTGGAAACCGCAGACAATATAAATGATTTTCCTGTCCACAGCGCTGACAGCAGACGGCATATCACACCTGCACACCTTTATAAGTGCATCATATTACCTACAGGTATACAATAGGCTTACTGTCGTTTCCTGCAAACTTATCACTCTGTATCATATTTTGTATATAATTTACTGCAGAGGTCTCCGCAGGATGCCATTTACGCTGCAATTGTACTTGATACCACAATTTACCGCATTTTAATATGATCTTCAAGGTGTTTGTATAACCCTTCATTTGAACTCAATTCAAAAAGTAACCATATGGACAGTATATAAGTGACAAAATGATGAAAGGCATCTTTTTCATAGTTTGCTAACAGTTTTTCATTGGCCCTTTCTGAGAGAATCATGCTCAGAGATGTTTCTAACTGTAATTTGCTGTCCACCCATTGCAGTTGAACCTAGAGATGTTTCTAACTGTAACTTAAATTGCTGTCCACCCATTTAAGTTTAACCTAGATCTTAACAAATTAGAAACATTTACATTTTACTATATTAACCAATTTAAACCTAAAAATCTACTTAATATTGACAACAATGCTGCAATCTCCAGACCCCTACCCCACCCTAACTCTTTCCTTATGTCTCTCTTTCTTTCAATCTCTCAATTTGTTTCCTTTACTTTTGCATTATCAAGCTCCCTCTGCGTATTCTCTCTCTGTCTCTCTCTCTCTCTCCCTCTCTCTCATACTTGAGATTTATTGACTCGGTTATAGATAATACACAATTATACAAGACTCCTCCCAGCAGTGCTACTAATTTGTCTTACTGTAGTGTGGTATTTTTTAACAATGCTAGAGAAGAGATTTATCTTCAGTTTCCCAGGTGTCTATATCTATCTACGTTTGTCCATCATCAGCTAGCTTTTCCATTCATTCAGGAGCCAATTATCACAAGATAAAGTCCTCAATACTATGTGTTTCTTTTAACAACAAACAAACTCATGTAGGTATGTTTCTAATTTGTTGTATTATATGTTGCAACAAAAATATAAAAGATATTAACGGAAATCAAAAGTGTTTCTTATGGTAATTTTGTTTTGTGAACACCTCATGATGGATTATTTAGACACACATTACAACTGATGTTCTTCATGATTATTGACACCATATACACATAGTAAGATTGAAAAACAGCAGATGAAAGAGGTCTAGATGCTGATCGGCATGGATACATTATGTACATCAATTGTACTGATGCGAGCAAAGAAAGAAGGATGTCTGTTAATTTATTACATCATGGTCAATATATCATATTATTATACCTAATTGATGTAACAGTAGGGCTGATTGGCTAAAACCACATGATGGAATTAAAACATTGAATATCCCCGAGGCGCGCGCTCCAGGAAGGTTCAATTTTTTATCAACCTGGAACATGCGCAGTTCATTGAAGAATCAGTGCAATTCGCATACTATTTAAGGCCTGATTTCTTTTTCGGTATAATAAACAATTCATGGCCCTGTAAGCAGGGTGATTTGAAGAAATAAATAGGGCCATAAATATATATTATTCTGTGTCACATGTACATTAAAGAACAATTAATGTATTACCAATATGCATGTACTACAGAAAAAGTGAAATACATTTAAAAAAAATGCATTTGAATTTTTCAACTTCATAAAAGTTTATTCTTTAACATAAAATGTCCTTAAAATACTTGAAATACAGCTTCATTACAAAATCCTTTTTTCTTATTCATAATGCATCACCTCAACATTAGAGTGATCTCTGCACAACAATAAGTATATCATACAAAAATACAAAATATGACAGAAATTTTAGTACATTTGTACAAGAGTCAACAGCCAAAATATTCATCCGTGTCTAGAAAATATTCATTTTAAAAGATCATTGAACATAATTGGGCATGCCAGCAATTACTGTTTACTTTGCCATGAAATCAACAATAAAGATTCACTATATTACAGGCACACACAACTAGGGATGTAGTACGTTGCTTTAAAGAAACATCAATTTATAACTAATAAATTTGCGATCATCTGATTTTCCAGAAGACAAACTTAAATTGATTTGTTATCAGCCAGTCAGACTGAATCTAGTATTTACATGTATAAATCATCTAGTATTTATTAAATATAAATGCAAAGTATACTCGTATACAGAGAGTTTGTATCGTGATTAATCAGTCCTTTTCCAAGAAAGGACTAAGTGAGTTGTTCGGTCTGTGGAATTATGCTTTAGTGAAGAGCACTATTAAAGCTAAATTGCTGCATGATGTCTATCACAAACTGACTTGTTGGTTGACATGCTGATCATGAATGCTACTTCGAATTTAATACTACAAATATTTATAGAAATATAATTAACAATTGTCTTGTGACACACTGGCGTTCTTGAGCAACTGTACAACCTTAATTTACAGTAAGCTCCAGGCTTCATAAATATAAAATTCTTTAACCCTTTGTTTCCATTTCTCTTTCTTCATATAGGGACAGACAAAATGATGGGTTGACTCTGAGTCAGTGATATGTACCTAGTTAGAATGTATGATGATGAATACATGTCTTTATCAACACTGTGTTGCACTAATCTATGTTATATATGGAAGAAATGAATATGTATGCATTACTTAGGTTATTAAAGAAAGCCTATTTCCAAAAGGAAATATATCAGAAACGATTTGTCAAGGTTTGAACATCATACATGTTATCTGTTTTATTTTACTTCATTAATATAAAATTTGAGGAACCATGTAACTTTTACAGGGTTGACTGACATGTGTACCTCACACAGATGGTTTCATGCTGTTTTTTGTTTTTTGTTTTAATTTTGTTGCATATTACACTACATATATGCATTGGTTTTTTTCCCACTTGACCAACAGTTTCTATGATAGTTAGTTCATAATTTAGACTGATGCTGAGTCAACTTGGCTACTGTTGGTTTTCAACTGAATGGATAGTTTAGGTGGTTTTTAAACACCTTTTCTTCGAATGTCATTAAAATCTTGCACAATTTCTTCCCTTTTAAAAGCTTAAGGCCAGAAAACTAACCATTAACATTAAAATTTATGGTTTGGCCTTACATATATTGAGAGATAGTTAGAGATTTTAATAACTACATTTGGAAGTTTTCTGTTAATATATTTAAACAAACATACATTTTGACACGATAAAAACTTGATCTGAAGTAATCGCCCTGACACACACGTCACACAGTAGAGGAAAAACACCAACAAGAGGACATGTTTTCAAATATCTCATACAAGTACCTAGTCTTCTTTATAAACATTTCAGCAATTGAAAAGAATATTTATATAAACACCTTATTGATCCAGATTGTCAAAGGTATAGAATTGCCCCGCCTTGCTTTTTTAGATTATTCAATGACGGAGATCAGCGAACAAACTGGTTTTAGTGAGACTTGAATAGGAAGATACGATCAATCTTGTGAGAGAATCAAATCAAAGGTCTTCCCCAGTGTTAAATACGCTAAAAGTTAGAGTGACGTCTACGAGATGGTGACATGTGGCGACGGGCCGTGAAAGATTATAAAAAACACGGGTATATACTTATATAAATAAATATTCACGTCTACTTTTAAATACACTTCCCTTCACTGATAAATCTGTTTTGACAAAAGATACTAATGATTGAGTGGCCATAGATTATAGATTACCATCCAGATTTATTCAAAACTTTTAGACACTTTACTGTAGGTCGTTGTCCTGGTCATCAGCTAGTACTTAAATGTGACAACACATGCCTTATTTTAATTTCATTCATTTCTAACCAATGCTCCGTATATCCTCTGGAAAAACAGGAATAAAAAAACCTTAATTATGGCTCACAAAGTTGTTATTAATATTCAAGAAGTATAAATAAGCATTTTTACACTTTTTTATCACTTCTTTTGTGTTTGCATCTTTATCATACAAAGTGCTTTGCACCACTGTAATAGGAAGTTTGATTCAGAAATTTTATTGCAGGGATATTTTCTCTATTTATAAGAGTATATTCTAATTTTGCATTATACCTTTTATTCCTCCAATCATGAAGAGTTATGAACACACACACACACACACACAGACACACACACACACACACACACACACACACACACACACACACACACACACACACACACACACACACACACACACACAACTATATATTGTACACATCCTTCTGTTCACTGACACACACCTCATACATTCAGGTACACAACCACACATATTTGCATTCAATTGTGCATGCACAGTATGAAAACCTGAGCGCATATCAGACATAAGGACTGAGAACACGCCTTCAAGTGGTTGGGACAGTCCCTGCGACACAAGTGGTGTATTAGTTGGTCCAAAGTCAGTACACACTCGTGTATCACTGTGTACATTCACACTTACACACTCACTGACATTTATGCACTCATGGACACACATACGTTTATGTACTTGCATTGTGACTGACATTAGCAATGACATAATGCCAATACGTACATAAATTAATAAATACTTATATATATCTTAGATGTGATATTCAAGTTATTTTAATCCAGAAAAAAATCTAAGTTAATTAATTGTCTCCCTTATTTTTCACACAATTTAAGTTGTCTCCCCTTTTCTTTACACAACTTAAGAGTAACTTGCTTCACTGCTTGCATTTAGGGCACACATTTTTGCCTCATCTACTCTCATATAAAGATAGTATAAATATGCTTTGCCTATACTAAGAGTAATGAAAAAGTGCTCAATAAAAATAACTGAATAACTCTCTGGTCCTAAACATTTAAAAAAGAAAAACAAGCTTTAAGGTAAACACAATACACATGTGTTGATTCTGCCGGGTCATTGATTTAAAAGAATGATTCCATCATCATAAATTCTATAAAAAAAAAACTGAATTTCTCAGAACCAAGTCTAATAGTACCAATGAACATCTAGAAACACATGAAGCTGATCAGATTTATCTTAGTCCTGTTAGTATTCACCTTAAATCTGTTCTATGTGGTGACCTTCATACCTGACCTACATCCCATCTTGCTCTCACGCTTGCTGTGGCAGCACTTTAGTGAATCGTGAATTTAAATAATATCTATTATGCAGTATACAATGAGTATGATCACTTCAATCTTGTCCTGACTACTTTATACCTATGTTACCTGTCTGAGATCGTACACATTCTAATAAAGGTGCTAGTTATTCACAGGCATGCTGGATGTTGATAGTATTTGTGATTAATATACAAGCAGTCTGGTTTGACACAGTTTGAACTGTTAAATACACATAAAGAATCCATCATAGATTGTGGGAGATTTAAAAGGAAACTTACATGTATGAATGGGATGCTGTTTTCTGTGAGTCCTAATAATGATAACCCTTGATCTCCATTACCTTATATAGGTATAAAATATAAGTTGATTTGGGAGGTAATAGAAGGTTACTTAGAATTTATTGTGAGACCAGCAATAATAAAGCAAATATTATTTTGAATTAGAAAAATAATTACATGTACAGTTATAAGCATCAGCAGTTTGTTTTATTTGGGTCTAAGTCCCCTTCATCTCTTGTCTACGTCAATTCCAGACGGTGTCTGCTTGGAACAGTGCACACTAATGGCGACTTTATGGCATCTGCAGTCAAATTCATTTGATTATTTAAGCAATATAGCTAGCTCAAATATCATTTAAAAATATTTTGGGTATAGTATGAAGTTAAATCATGTTGTTATACTTCGTTTACAGAACTGATGTACTGTATATGGATATCCCTATTAAATTCAGTCCTCCATCTCCCTCCTTTGAAGGTTATTGACACACTTCTTTGTGGCCATTCATCAATCTTGTATGTTAGTAAGTACCCTCTTTTGGACATTTACAGTAACGTACCGTAATGTTTTTGAATTAGGTATACACTGAAGAGTAATATGAACTAACCCAACCTCTCTTAATATACATATTTATCTAGTAGCATAATGCGTTTCTTCACTCCCCTATTAGCATCTAATTAATGGACCTGAACAAACTGGTCTTGGCACGGTCCACTAGACAAAGACAACTTATTTTTTTCTCAGTTATAATGGTCGTGAGAATAGAGAGGGATGAGTGATCCCCGCGAACCCCATAATCTTGTAAAAAAGGAAGGTGCTTATTACGCTGTTCCTCACAGAGCATGCTAGAATGCACACATGCTCAAAGTTTAAATTCTTGATCATCTTTCTTCCAAGTACGATTCAAGTTCACTCCAAGAGTTGCCAAAAGTGTTCAGCAGAACAACAATTTGCAGTTTATATTTAGAAATTAAAAAATATGTTACAGGTTCATTTTCTTGAAAAGTGTTCATTGACTTGTGTGGCTGTCAAATAGCATAGATAAATTGGTATCTGGAATATGAAATACATTGGTTTGCACTAATTATTGGATGACTACTATACAATATCAGTTTTAATTAATGCAGGTGCATCATATGGAAATGTGGAAACATGCATGCACCAACATGTGAAAATTTGCTTACATGTACAACTAAATCATGCACATATCATTAGACTGAATTTGTTGTTGATATTAATTGTTTGTGTTTTTATATACTTATAAGCAAAATTAATTTGCATTCACTTCTAATTCTTCAAACAAGCTTCATCAGTTTTGTTTAAACATGTGCTTTGGAAAATTAAACATGATTTAAGTTTAAAATTTAAGTAAAATGTTTTTTATTCCTTGCTTCTTCTTTGAAAGCCAATTTACTCAATTAGTTTAATGCATATAATAATGAGTTACTTAAGAAAGATTTTTAATTACTTAACAGTATTATATTTCTAACTCGAGTCATAGCTGTCCAGGCTTGATCCCCATTTAGGAGGGAGTCTCCCTATTTTTCACACACAATTTTCACTTTTGACATCAGTACAATTCTTAAACTTGCTTCGATTAAGTGTATTGCACAGAATTGCTTTAATGAAGCAGTTTACACCACTACTTTGTAACATAGGGTGTTGTATATATATAGGTTTTACATTTTAAGATTTTGCTACACATTTTCTCCCCCAGGAAAATTCCAAACATATAGTAATCAAAGATTACATAGCTCACCACTATGCCGTGACAACCTCGAGAAAATGTAAGTCTGATCATGTATTAGTATTAAAACAAGAGGCCCAACGGGCCTTAATGCGCTCATCTGAAGAAGATTTGTGAAATTTTGTCAAATGTTCCCCTTTTGGCCCGAAGTTTCGCCCCCTGGGCACAGAGCCCCTTCATTTGTATAAATCTGAATTCCCTTCCCCCAGGGATGACTTCTACCAAGTTTTGATAAAATTAGTCTAGTAGTTTTTGACAAAAAGTCAAAATGTGAAAAGTTAACATATTTGCTAGTGTTCAAAAAAAGCATAATCTATTTTTTACCCCATGGTCACACCTTGAACAAACTTGGTTCTCCATGCCCTAAATTTACTATACATCGAAGCATTAAGCTCTAGGCCTTCTAGTTTATTAGAGGAAGACTTTTGAAGTTTTGTCAGAAATTCCCCTTTTGGCACCCCAATGAGACCGAGCCCCTTCATTTGAACAAATCTGAATCTCCTTCCCCTTAGGGTTACTTCCTACCAACTTTGGATGAAATTGGTCCAATGGTTTAGGAGAAGAAGTCGAAAAGAAAGGTTAACGCCGACGACGGACGAGTTATGACGACTATAGCTAAAAACTATAGCTCCTGATGTCCATCAGGGCCAACTCTAAGATGGCCTGTTGCTATTACAAGCAATAGAGAAGTTGCCCTTTCCTAGTGTTCCCAACAACCAAATATATTGCTGGATACAGTTTTCTCCTAGGATGGCAATTTATTTTTGCCAAACCAGGATACCCAACAGTAATTAGCTGAAGGGGGACCCATTAAATTAATAAACAAAAGGCTTTGGTTGTCCATGTCCTAAATTTACTAAAAAAACCTTAGTATTAAGCTATAAGCCTTCTAGTTTATTAGAAAAAGATTTTTGAAATTTTGTCAAATTTCCCCCCTTTCCTCCCTCAAAGTGGCGTCCTCTGGGGCCTGAGCCCCTTTATTTAAACAAATCTGAATTCCCTTCCCCTAGGGAGACTTCCTACCAGGTTTGGTTGAAATTGGTCTATTGGTTTGGGAGAAGAAGTCGAAAATGTGAAAAGTTTACTTTGACGATGATGACGACGATGGACAAGGATGACAACAGATGAGTTATGACGACTATTACTCACATAAGCCCTTCAGGCCCAGGTGAGCTAAAAGACTAGAAAAGTTTGCAAAACCAGTGAAATGCTATAATTATTGAACTACTTATAATATCAACATGAATTTAGTATGCTTCAATGTATGTAACCAACCCTGAAGTTTAATTTTTTTTGAAAAATATTTCCTTAGAAATTGAGTTTAACACAAGGTCTCGACAATGTCAAAATATATGTTGTGTAAAAAAGTCCCCAAACTGTAACCGTTCACTGTTACATGT